>JAWQUT010000020.1:132979-154687 GCA_033807755.1 Ellobium chinense | reverse complement strand
ACACACACACACACACACACACACACACACACACACACATACATACACATACACACACACACACACATACACACGACCACCATTTCTAGCTATCTTCCTTATCTCACAGCCCTCTGGGTGAGGTTTTTCACCTAATCATCATCTACGCCTTTTTTTCCTCTTTGCACAGCATCAGCCTATCCGCCTATATCCATCTGTCTTAATTCAGTAAGTTATGTATTATGTTTTGCAATTGCTGCATTGTTTGCTCCATGTATGATTATGCATTCAATAGTCCAGTGTCTGCGCGCAATCGGTGTCTACGCAGGTAATTTCTCCATTTATAATCCATATTTTAGCATTTTTTGGGAAGTCTGGTTTTAGAAAGAAAACACCCTCATCTTCAATCAAAGCATTCATTTTGACTCTATCTTCGAAATAAACATGCTGGGAGATCTGCGAGAGCGTAGGTTTAAGTATGCAGACACAAACTGTAGCATGCCACAAGGACTAATGAAAAACGGAATTCAGCTGAATCCAAGAGTACACAGAGGTATACAAGACAGTGGGGCGATGAATAGTATGCTGATGTCAAACTGTGGTTAAAATGTTTAAATACAGTACCAACAACCGTTATGAATAATATTATGTAAACAATGATAGATTATTGCTTCATATTTCTAGAACGAAATTTGGGCCTCTTTGTTTTTCTGCTTCCCTCCATGACTTAGCCATTCTATCGATTTCAAGGAAGTACACCAACATGCAGTTGAAATTCTGGAGCGAATGAGAATCCAGCCTTCGTCAGCTTGACAAGTATAAATTATGAATTTGTTTACAGTAAGTGCAGCCCAGGGAGTGTCCCGTTTATAAATATGAGCTACATAACGGTGCATGGTTACGTACTGTACTTGCGTCGGTATCTTGCTGTTTTTTTGTTTTTTTTAGTATCAGTGCTTTCTTATTTCATCTTACCCTTAGTACAATAACAACTGTAAAAAACACTTTCAGATATATTCATGTGAAGGTTAAGCTCTTCTCCTACCACTAATGAAGTGGTAGAAACCACAGATTGGGCCGGCCGTCCTCCGTTCCTAGTACCCCACTGCTGCAATTCCCCCCTTTCTCTTCAGTCATTACAGGAGAATCGGACCTCTTCATAGCTTTCATTATAGTCTAGAGCCCAGGTGTTCGAGCAGTAAGCACGGGTAGACAGATGTAAGATTGTGTCTGAATATCCCTTCATCTGTGCATGTTTTTTTTTTGGTCCTTTTGAGCAAATGAAAATGAATGTAGAAGGATGGTGTTCGATCACAGGGTACGACATTTGAGTCTTGGGGATTCTAGCATTTCAGATTACATCTTCTGGTCTAAGGCTGTTTCATTTAGTAAACCTGTAATGTCAAGTGGCAAAATTAGGGACAGCTAGTGATGGACCCATGCCTGAATTTTTAGGCAACGTGATACTCAATGATCAAGCTCTAAGTATAGAAAGTATCGAGTTTATTTCAAGTATCATGAGTAGTACCGGATAGGCATTTCGAGACATTCTATACTTCCGATACTGTATACTTTGATACGTTAGGTCTTGCATCGGAGAGACTGGTAGCTGGTTTGGAATCAAGAATCGGGACAGGATGGGAAATAATTTTGATCATTTTGTTTCCTTTTGATGCGAGGTCAGTGTAGGCTCTTTGGTGAAACATTAAAAAGGCTGTCTAGGATGATTGAAAGTATCGAAGTGGTATCGAAACTCCAAAGCTTATAGTATCGATACTGAGTCAAAATTAGTAGGTATCGAATGTATCGATACTCAAACATAATACTGTCCATCACTGATGCCAGCACTAAGGCTAGTTCATTTTCCTCATGGAGGTAAAAACAATGACCTTTCTTTGGCTGAATACAGTCAACTCTTTAATGATATTGTATTACTTTGTTTCATCCATCCGTCCGTACGTCCGTCCTTCCATCCATTCAGGCTGGACTATAACTTTAAGGTAACCAAGCAACAAACCAACCAACCAATCAACCAACCAACCAACCCAACCAACCCTAACCAACCAAGCAACCAAGCAACCAAGCAACCAACCAACCTTACCAGTGTAGATGTTATCCAAGAGGGTAATAGGAATGCAGAACAGTGCCACCAGTATGTCTGCCACCGCCAAGTTGGCTATAAACAGGTTGGTGACAGTGTGCATGCAGTGAGTCCTGATCACCACAATGACCACCATAATGTTCCCTATGACAGCACTCAGGAAAATGAGGCCGTAAGCGATGCCGTAGACCGCTATCATGTGAAGAGGTTGCTTGAGCGTGGGGTAAACTTGCACACTGAGGTTGAAATGCGAAGTGTTATTCATGACTTCACGGTCAAATTAGTTGAAGGCAAGGCATTCGTCTGAAAAGGAAATAAATAAAAAATAAAAAAGGGGGATCAAATCCAGAATCAAATTAAAGTGAAGAAACTTTGTCTGAGTCTGAACAAAATTAAAGACATTTCATCTAAGACGGAGGAAAATGAAGTTCGACTGAAAAAAACAAAAACAAACAACCAAATAACAAAACACCAGACAATCTTCTGAGTTTGACAAACAAGGGTAGAACAAATCAGTTCACGATGATTTTAAAGAGAAAAAAAAACCAGTTTGCCTCAGGTTGAGGGAACGGAAAGACATTGGTGAGAAATTTAAAAGAAACACACACACACACACACACACACACACACACACACACACACACACACACACATAAGATAAAAAAAAAGAAGGCCAATAATCTTATATTGGAAAGTCAATTAATGAGAAAGTCGTTTGAAGTTGAAGAAAAGGAGTGCAATTATCTTACAAGAAGTAAACAAGAAGAGGAAAAAAGAAATTCTTGTATGACTCATGAAAAATAACGAACTCTTAAACAATAAAGGTAAAAATGGCATCCGTCTTAAAAACACACACACATACAAATCAACAAAGAAGCAGAAAAAAAAAATCTAAAAGTACATTATACACTAAAAGGTATAGTCTAATTTTTATAAGATGAAAGGTACAGGTGAAATGGAATCATGCAGACATAGAACATCAGTGATATTAGGCGACATAGTCATAAACAGGTTGCATATATCCCAGAGATAGTGCCACTGGGCTATTTTTTGTACTCTGCTTCAGCAAAATACATCCATCAAATGACATGGACCAAGTAAGTTACAAAATCATTAGTTACAAAACAGCAACAAAGCTCGAAAGTGACATTATTTTCTTGTGTTGTGTAATACAGTCCTGGAAAATTCACTCAAATAAGATAGGGGAACTACCTATCACTGTGAATAATGAAAACTTAAGAAAGAAGTGGGCGTCGTCGTTGAGCTTGAATGATCAAATCAGTTTCACTTCAATATGATTTCAACGCAGAATAAGTCTAACTAAACAAAAGCAGCAGCAGCAGGAGCAACAACAACAACAGCAACAACAACAACAACAACAACAACAACAACAACAACAACAACAACAACAACAACAAATGCTGCAGTCACTTTTCAACAACAACAACAACAACAACAACAACAACAACAACAACTACAGCAATCACCTGACTCTTCATTTTCTTTTTATTTAGCAGTGAGACCTTCTTAATTAAAGTTGACTTGATTCAAACGCCAGACAGTAAATCTCCAAAAGTTTTCGCGATGACGTCAGACTTTCACTCTTTGGCCTACTTTCGTTGACTTACTTTATCACATGTTCTCTTTCTCTCACCACTCCCCCTCCCCAGTCCATACAAGGCCAATATCTTCGTGACCTTTCAACGGTTTAAAGTGTGGTGTTTTCAGTTCAGTGTTTTGTGCTTTCAGATACAGAAATATCTCGATATACTTGTAAAGTATGGTGCATAGAAAAATTATATAGTCTACAGTACTTTATAATGTATATCTGATATTGAGGTCCACCTGAATAATTCGTTGATAGAAATTCATACGAATGAAAATCTGATTACTCTGATGTCATCAAGAACATGTTTAGAGTTTTATCGTCCGGATCTTGAGTCACGTTAACTTTGAAAAATTTGGTCTCACTGCTAGAGAAGAGATTGAAAAGAAAAAGTACTGCTGCTTTTTTATGTGTGTGTGTTGTTTTTTAACCATCGACATCCTGTAGATGGAAATGATCACACTTTGAGGTAAAACTGATATCATCATTCAGTAATGACAAAATAATTTCCTTCTTCGTTTCATTGGTATCATTGGCGTCTTATTTCAGTATGATTCAATGGCATGTGCAACTTCGATATTGTTGATTATAACAAGATCTTATAGGACTATGATCAGGCGTATTCGGTTGTATTATAGAACAGTGGCGACTCTGGAAACAACAACAACAACAACAGCAGCAGCAGCAGCAGTAGCAGCAAGAAGAAGAAGAAGAAGAAGAAGAAGAACAACAACAACAACAACAAAATAGGAGCAGCAAGAACAAAAACAGCAACAACAATAGCAGCTGCAACAACAACAGCAGCAACAATAACAACAACAACAACAACAGCAACAATATCAGTAGTATCAGCAAGAACAACAGCAACAAAAAAATAGCAGCAGCAACAATAACACCTACAAAACAACAACAATAACAGTAACAACAATAGCTGCAACAAGCGTAGCAGCAGCAGCAGCAGGAGCAACAACAACAACAACAACAACAACAACAACAACAACAACAACAACAACAGCAACAACAACAACAACTACAACAACAGCAGCAGCAGCAATAACAATAACAAGAACAACAGCAGCAGCAGCAACAACAACGACAACAACAATAGCAAGAGCAACAACAACAACAACAACAACTACAACAACAAAAATAGTAGTATTAGCAGAACAACAGCAACAACAAAATAGCACCAGCAACAATAACACCTACAAACCAACTAAACAATGACAGCAACAACAACATCAACAACAGCAGCAGCAACAAGTGCAGCAATAACAACAATTACAACAACAACAACAATAATAGCAGTATTAGCAGAACAACAGCAACAACAAAATAGCACCAGCAACAATAACACCTACAAACCAACAAAACAATGACAGCAACAACAATATCAACAACAGCAGCAACAAGTGCAGCAATAACAACAATTAAAACAACAACAACAACAACAACAACAACAACAACAGCAGCAGCATCAGCAGCAACAATAGCAACAAAAGCAACAACAACAGAAAAAAAAAACAATCGCCGTTTTCTACTCTTAAATTCCGAAGGTCATTCAAGATTCCACTTTCAAAAATGTCAACAAGTGTAAAATGCATCTCATTTTCTGGCGCATGTATTTACACTCGAGTACTCCATCAAAGCCATTTGCATCACGGTTCTGAAATTCTTAAGCGTCCGTTCCTTAGGACGGCTGTTTAGAGAGTCAATACTTACATCTGCAATTCATTAAGATGAAGCCTTTTTTTCTCTATTAGCAGTAAACAGTCCTATTCTCCGGACACAAAACAATGGTTAAAACGAAATCCGCGGCACTAGAGGCTTTTGCTAAGCTTAAAGTGTTTGTGATGACATCAGATTTTCACTTGTTGGCCTAATTCTAGTGCTCAGCTTTATCACGCGACCTCTCTCTCCCCGCTTCCCTCTCCCAATCCAAACATGGCGAGTGGCTTTTGTGACCTTCCAGCAGCTTAGTGAGTAGTGTCTTTAGTCCAATGTCTTCCCGCCTCATATACAGAAATATCAAGGAATACTTATGAAACATCACCATACTGTTTGCAGCTCTTGTTGCAGTATAAAATATATATTCTGACGCTTCAGCGTCCGAATCACACAACATCAGCAGGGTTTAAACAGGTAAGGATAACAAGAGGAAAACAAGCGGGGCTTACTGTGTCCTTTCGTTCTAGCGATACAGCATTCTGACGTCACAATGGTTCACCTGATACCACTGCCACCAAGGTGGTGTTCTTTTGTGAAGCAAATGTGTATCAGTATTCTATTCTGACAGATGCTTAATGAACAGATATGTTCTAAAATCGGTGTTTCAATGAATCAAAATTGGTTGCATTTCGAATTGTTGCTGGCAACGAGTTCCAAATTTTAAAGGCCCCGAATAGGAAAAAGCCCTGTCACCTTACTTTCTTACATTGGATCGAAGAATAAAAAACTGTTTCAAACCCTGGAATCTTAAATTTCTGGATGATAGATAAGATTTAAGTACCTCTGCCGAGTATTTGGCGCAGTTGACTCCTTAGATCGAAAACAGAGGGTGGCTATTTTGTACTCGATTGTACTCGATATTATTAAATTAGATATTCAATAAGAAAATGTCTACCTCTCTGTCTACGTCACACTCACACCATTCCCCACGGCCAGTGTAAAAAAAAGAAGAACTAGGAGAAGGGGAAAGAAGAAAAAAAGAAGACGTGGAAAAAATTACGAGAAAAAAAAACAACATCACATGCACGTGTATACACACACAGACACACAGACACACAGACACACACACAGACACACACACACACACACACACACACACACACACACACACACACATACATACATTTCCATGCGTTGGTTGAACTAGAGTGTCCAGCCTTTAACTTAGGAGTAAAATCATGCCACACCTATGATTTTTTATTAATGCAATTGCACTGATGACGTCACACTGCTTGCCATATTTGTCAGAAGAGTAAGTAGAAAAGCTTGGCAGGATATGACGTCAATTTAGTTTAGTTTATAGCTTCACTACAATATATCCCCCCATCACTGTGTCTGTTTTTGTCATAGCTTAATCGTTTACCTACCCCAGTTTCATGGCTAAAACAAAACCAAAACCCACTCACTTACGGCGAAATTGAGCTGCACCACATGAACACGCACTTCGATTTTCTCGATATTGTGAGATGCAAGACCATTGCTCTCAGGTTTCCACAGACCAGAGTGAGAAATGCTTTGCATAATGGTGACGACAACCAAAAAATGAAGGAAGGGAGAAGACTGGAAAATAGGGAAGGGGGAAAGGGAGAGCAGTAAGAATAAGGTCGTGTAACTTCTTTATTAAGAAGAAAATAATTATGTTAAGTGGATTCTCGTCAATCTTCCTCAATTTAAGAGAAAAAGAGATATTGATGAAAATTTCGGCCCCACAAATGGATCCTCTTCAAATAATCACAAGTAAAGGGAAAAAGGGATATCGATAAAAATTTCAGTTACACAAGAATAAAAACAAACCTGATCAAACTAGAATTAAAGTGCAGCTTTGCTTCAATCTGAACTCTGTTAAATCACACTTCAAACGGAATTCACAGAAGGGACTTTAGGCTGAGAGGAGATTTCTGCGCAGGGATTATGGGTAACATTTTGGCACCCTTGATACAAAAGCCAACTTTTCTTCAGAGACCCCGCATGTGCTCATACATAAATGCAAACGCACAAACCCGAAAATTACCGCTCACTGTCACTGAGGTTCAGCCCACTTCAGCGTCCGAATCACACAACATCGATTACGGAAGCTGGTTCTGGCAAGAGAAGGATTCTGATCTGGCTAGGATTCAAAATCTCAGCCACGGAAGGTCTTAACATGAGATCGAATAGCAATTTGCGGTACGGGTAAAGAGAGTCAGAACCTGGGGAGGACTAACTAGATCTTCTTTGTTAAATTGTGGCTTGGGAGAAAGGTTTCAAGCGTTCATGTTTACAGTATTAGCCCGAACATTTTTTTCTTTCTTATTTTTATAATGGACTGAAATCTGATGCGAAGGAACGGAAACATGATACACCATTCGAACTACTCTCTAAGATATGTTTCTTTCCAGGCCAATATATAATGAAAAAACAGTTAAGTCAATAAACTACAATTACCACTCAGGGTGAGCTGCATAAGGAAGAGAACTTGGCAATCTAATTTTGTTTAGCATAGAGGAGAGATGGAATCTGGAAGCAATCTAAATAAATATCCTCAGATCGGTTTTCTTTCGGGAAGGGGGTGGGAATTGGGGTGGGGTGAGGTGGGGGAGGGGTTAACGTCCATGTAATCTATGAATCTGAGGTTACCAGCATGTTTTGTGTAATACCGTTTAATTAATCTTCAATGTTTTCTACAATATTTAAACATAACCGCCATCCGATTTCACCCATGAGCCATTTACTAGCACTTGCAATACGATTTTGTCAACGTTAGCTAGTTTTCCTCGCCGATAATCTGAGAGTCACTAAACTCTCTCATAGATTCAGCGCTCCCACATCCTAAATGCAATTCATCTAAAGGCAATATAAAGAGAGAAACTTAAAAAAAAACAAAAAACAGTGACCAATAATCTGAGAGAAAAAATTGCTTAGCCGCTGTTCTGACGGTGTTTTGTTGTTTCTTTTCACGCAAGATCCTTTCAGTCCACGACTTCCCAAGCTTTTTTTTTCCTTCGGCGACGAGAGGTTGGTGATCTAGACAGTACCAGACTTGCCAGATTTCATTCTTTTGGAGCCAAATACACTGTACCAAGTTTTTTGAACTTTTCAAAGGCCACTGGCCACCAAAAAAAAANAAAAAAAAAAGGGGGGGGCGGGGGATATAAATGCTAGGTTACCAAAATTATAATCCTCGCTATGCCCTTGGTTCCCTTTTTGATGGAAGGACACATATAATCTCATCGCCGTAGCTATTCTGGAAGCCTTCACAATGAAAAGGCCTGGGCCTCTAGCGCCAGAAAGACCTCTTCTCCCACCGCCNATAACATAGTGGGAGGAAGAGGGAAAGGGATGGAGGAAGGGGGAATTTCTCCGAAACTTTCTCACGATGGAGGAAGGGAAAGGGGGCGGGGGGAGTGTGGAGCATTGGTATAGCTCAGTCAGCCCTTTCTGACCGTTCATCTTTGGATCTCCTAAGCATCGCATGAATTAACCCGACTAAACCAAAAAAAAAAAAATCAACATCAGCTTCCGTTTGTCTATACGGCAAAGTTTTCGTATTCCTGTGATGAAATACTGTCAGCCAACTAACATATCCATCCATCCATCCATCCATCCATCCATCCATCTTTGTGGCCTATTCAGTGACATTAAAGCGACAAAGTTAAGCCCAGTATAAGAAGGCGGTCGACAAGTCAAGACAAGAATATCGACTAGGGACAGTGCAATCGGGGCCATCATAATATAATCAGACGTCGATGATGGTTGGCACATCCATTATTCATTATCCTTTAAAGCTCTGGCTGGCACATAAGAGGGGGCGTAATCAGGGAAATTCTAGACCCCAGACATTTATATAAACTCCCCTTGTGTGACGCGACACTTCTGCCGTTGCGCTTTTATGTACATTCGATTTAGAAGCATTAGTATTGCACTTAATCTCGCTCAACACAAAGGCAGCACCGACAAAGCTGTTTTGAATAATCGCTGTCCCTATGAATGAACCCCCAGTGAATTAATAGAACGGTTCATTTTCCCGGACAACTTATTTGACACTTCATGCTGACTTATCCCTCACACATCGATCCATAATGTTAGGTAATGGGGGAGATTAACTATGCGTTAACCGTTGAAAGATAATTCACATGAAATCTAACAAATGCAAAGATATTTTATGCCCTGTACGAGCTCGAGTCAAGTAAACCCTACTGCCTCCTTTCAGAGGCGTAGCGAGGGTGATTTTTTTAGGTATTCTAGCACTGACATCCAACTAGTTATCTGAAACCGTCAATGGCTGACTAGGGTTAAGATTTCGCATGAGACAAGACATTTACAATGAACTGTTTTTGATAGTGTATGTACACGGGTATTATTGTCACCAACCTTTTTGCACACATTAGAGGAAGAGGAACGGCTGTTAAGTGGATGCAGTTTTGGGGTAGTTCTTTAATAGATGTTCATTGTTCCAATTATAACAGAAGCCGTGTCACTAGAAATACCATACAGTTTCAAAGAAGTATTAATACTTTTTGCATAGGAAATCAGTCAATTTTGACATAAATTCCGTTAGCGCTAAAAAAGAGCCAAAAGCCAGTCAGTTGTTTGGGAGCCAGGATCTTTTAAACAAGAACCAAAATTCTAGCATTTGGGTCCCAATGAACCCAGTCTGGCAACCCTTAAAAAAAAACCCCGGGAAGCCGTTCACGGAAATGGTCTTGCCGCGCTTGCGCAAAAAAGAAAACAATAACAGTCAGCATAGCGGGTAATCTACTTTTCCCTCAGGATACTTGCCAGGTTCTCTTCAATAGATCCTTTCGTGCAACAGCATTAGCTGCAATACACTGTTGGGAGCGCTGAATTTGTGAGACAGTGTAGGCCTATGGGTTTTCAGATTATCGACGATAAAATTAGCTAAATGTGACAAAGTCGTATTGTCAATGCTTATAAATGGCTTATAGGTGAAGTAGTATGAAACATTTCGGTTAGTTAAATTGTTTTGGATTACGACATTAGATTGGTAATCTCAGATTGATAGATTACACGGATGCTAAGCCCCTGCCTCTCTTACTCTGTCTCTACTAAAGACACAGCGCACTGGTATTATATTCCTCCAAGTTATTTGACACTCTATGCTACTCCCACAACAATCGATAATGTTAGATAATTGAGGGATAGTAACTGTAACTATGCATAGTATAATGAACTTCAATAGAAAATTCAACATGAAATCAAATAAAATGCAAAGTTAATTTCATTTTTATGTCTTGTACGTGATAAACAGCACGAAACTCGTGTCGATTAAACCGTATTGCCACGTGTGTTCTTTCGCTGCTGAAGAACGTTTATTCTACTTCTTGGTCTACATCCCGTAGTATCAAAGAACAATTACTATGCAATCCCCCAACGGGACACAACACGCTAAGGGACAATAGATAAAGCCGTAAAAGAACCGACGCGCCTGTCGTTGCTTTCTTTGTTCTATTTGCATTAAAACAATAAAAGAATCATAAGCAAGGTGCTTTGATGTTGCAATAGAGTTTAAATTAACAATTCATTACCTGCCACCTATAGCCTATCAGTTTGTTATAATGTTAGGCAATGCTTTTATCACCAGTTAACGGTGTGGTGTAAAAATATATCGTAAATAATTATATATTAATAATTATATATTATGTTATAAATAGACTTTCTCTCAGTTTAAACATAAGATTTATTTACTGACCCCTTGGGATTACTGGTTTACAAAACCATACACATTTATAATACAAACACATGGAACTGAACTTATTATGCTTGTAAATACAAATGAAACATAACAAAATCATTGCTGGTGGTTCCGCGGTACAGCGCCCAGTGAAGAAGAAAGAGACAAGAGATAGGGAAAGCACACGAATAAATAGAAGTAAAGGGCAAATTGAATAAAATGAACGAGCAAAATAACAATGACGACAGCAGGACATCATTTGCAGCAGCAGCAACAACAACAACAACAACAACAAAAGGCTTCAAAAATGAGAAAAGTGACCGCAACCTCCAATCTCATCACCACCACCCTCACCACCACCACCATCTTCATTATTTGAAAGAATGATACAAACTAATACTTTCCGTCAAACAGGCACTTCTAAAAAAAAATTTAAAAAAGAAAACATATATCACAATTATTACAGGATCAACAAAATCTCTGATTTTCAGGTCAAATGTCACCCCTCTTCACCATCACCACCATCAACAACAACAAAAAAAAATGAGCACATCTTCAACTATAATATCATCACAGCTGCAGCAGCAGCAACAACAACAATTAAAACAAAACTACAAAATCAGTGAAACACGAACGATTTCTAGGCTTTGGTACTTTTGTATACACAATTTTCTGATTTTTGGATTAACGTATTTTGTCACATCTGGATCATTCTGAAAATCACACAAACTCTGAACACTTTACAGGCTCCCCTGAAATCTGTAATTCTCAGCCCGAGGTACAATCTCAAAACACATAGTTATCAGTTATCGTCCTCCTTTTGCTGTTAGTATATTATTATATATTATTATAATTAGCCCCAGTGATGCCACTCAAGCATGTGCTTTTCTCCTACAGCGAATGATTGTTGTCATTCCATTTCCCTACGCCCAATGTTGGAGCAAAATTTGTGGGAACAATTTTATAATTTTACTATTAAAAAGTAGAAAACTAGGCATTTTACGCACTTTATCCTTACTCTTCAACTTCAAGAATATTTCCAACAACTTACAAAAAAGGAATTTCACCTTACCTTAGAGGAAAATTCCTCTGAGTGGCAACACTAGATAGCCTACTTCAGAACAATAACAACCTTCATCAAATGATCTGCAGCTTGTGCGGTAATAATCAAAGCTCAACGCCTACGATGGCTGCGTTAGCGAACTGTTCATCCCGACATTGGCCACACAATAATAACAACTCGCTTTTGACACTAAGAAGACTGAAATAGTGTCTTTATTAAGGCTTTTAGTTTCGATTTTTTATTTTGCCTTAGTTTTAAATGCGTCGTGGTCTGAATAATTCATGAGGGATTGTCTACGTAGCGGAAAATATTAAGAGTCGTACTCTTTCTTTATTTTTACGTTTATCCAGTATTCATCAGTTTTAATTTCTAAAGAAGTGAAAGTGACATCAAGCACAAAATATCGCAGTTGCTGAATTGAAATGTCAACAACTTTGCATAGATGCCAGACGATTAAGTGCCATTCTAACTGTAGTTGGCTTAAGAATATGCACACTATATAATCTCTTATCACGAGAAGAGTCAGCGTCAGACATATGAGAGCTTGCGCATTGACAACGGGATCTTTTACCGTCGTAAGAAATCCATATTGTAACTCTGCAAGTTGAACGCAACTTGAGATGCATTCAGCACTGATGTACGAATGTAATTTTTACGATAGTAATGCGCAAGCTGTTATTTTCTAACGTCTTAAAGAAGCTACAGAGATCTAGTGCTTTTCTTTTGTAGATTATAGTGCATTGCTAAAGTGCGTACTGATATTTTCTAATTTAGCCCATAATTTGATTGCAAAGTGAAACTACCTGTTTATTTATTCCTATGTTTCATGCTAAATGATTCAGTTAGCCCAGTTGGCAATGGGTGTGTGTATGTATGTGTGTGTGTATGTGTGTGTGTAAGTGAGTGTGTATGTGTGTGTGTATGGGTGTGCGTGTGTGTGTGTGTATGTGAGCGTGTATGTGTGTGTGTATGTGAGTGTGTATGTGTGTGTGTGTGTGTGTGTGTGTGTGTGTGTGTGTGTGTGTGTGTGTGTGTGTGTGTATNTGTGTGTGTGTGTGTGTGTGTGTGTGTGTGTGTGTGTGTGTGTGTGTGTGTGTGTGTGTGTGTGTGTGTCTGTCCTGTCTGTCTGTCTGTAAGGTGGGGGAGGGGGGTGCGGAAGATGGTAAGGTTGGATGGCATGTCAACCAGATATAGTGTTGTTCCGTTGTTGTCCTAGTACTGCAGTTCATGGTATGTGGTTGGAAGTGATTTGTATTTTCTATGTTTGACGTAAAGCCGAAGTATTAAAAAAACTTGAAAACTTGATACACCTAAAGGTTGGGTACTACTAATGTATTTTTGTCAACAGAAATGTTCTAATCAAGAAACATTTTTATTTTCAACGGCCATTTATTTCCTCTATAAGGGTCAGCTGCTAAGATATCGATACCAGTACAAACGACGAGTGCCAGTATCGTCTGATGCTACAGCTACAGCATTCGAATTTAAGTCATTTTAGTTAAAGCAACCCATAAGCATTTGTACTATCACTGCACAATTAAAACATTAGCATTTGTATCTCTTTGTGTGAAATTGCCACCAACACATTTTATTTGTGATATCGATACCACTTCATAATATACACATTTTGAACAGCTACTTGAGCTAAAATAAGAGGATTTCTTCGGGATAACATGTCAAAACTATCGACTTATATTTTAAGCTTTCAGGAAAATTTGGTCCGATAGCCCCTTGCCCTTTTAGAGGTAATGTGCCCTTTTGTTCTTGATATACATTTCGAGGTGCTCGGAAATTCATTTGTACACTGCAGTCCTTTGTAGAAATACTGTACACTTGGCAGAGCATGTTTACTGAGTGTCATGGGAGGAGGGAAGGGATGGCGTAGGGGAGGAACAAGGAAGCCGAACCTGATGTTTTTGTGGGAGGGGTCTGGGGAGGAAAATGAAGATACACTCGTGATGTCGCATTCCTTTATTTTGTTGTAAACCTCCAGTGATGGCGAGACCTGATAGAGATCTATAGGAAGAAAGACGGACAGCACTAGATTACATCTATGTAAAAAGAAGTGCAAGCTCAAATTTGCGACACGGAGACCGCCGTGAGGGAGCGACAGAAAACAGTAAAAATCCACAAAAGACGTCTTCTTATTGTAGTTTGCCTTTTGGGTGTTAGAGAGTAATTGGATCACGGTTTGGACGTAAAATTTAAAAGAAAATTACAAAAATATGTAATGATCACTCCGCATTCTATAATTGGCCGGGCCAGATTGCCACGCGTGCCACTCGCCTATTTCAACGCTTGCGTTCTCCCATTGGTTGGCCCACACGCGGTGTGCACGACCAGTTAGTGTTGATTTGATTTATACTGAATCAAAATAGAAAGAGTCTGTCCGAATAGGGCTACCGCTCTTGGGCACATTATATAAATGAAGCCAAAGGAAAGGAGCGAAATTTGTAAGAAAATTATCGATTATCTGATGGCGCGAGGGCAGTATAAGAGGCCTATTTGACATTGAATACAGTGTATCTTTACTAATCTCAGATGTCTACTTGTTGCGGCAAAGCTCTCCGACATATAGTTTTAAGCCTTTATTTCAAAATTCTTCGATATGTTATTCCTGCATTTGTCACAATATTCTGATTCATGATGATGGTGATGGTGGTTGTGGTGGTGGAGATAGCGATGGTAGTCACTTAAACACAGGGGTAGTGCCAGTATGAAAGTTACGATGAAGATGTTGATAATGACGATGACAGCAATAATGATGAAGATGATGACGACAATAAGAACATTCGTTCTGAACTACTTTCGTTCTGACTCGCTTTTTTTTTACTGTCTAAACTATCCTCATGCTTTGTATAAGGGTTGTTACAAATCAACATAAAGGTAAGCAAGAATGCATCATCTCCTTTGCCCCCTGCCCTCCACATCCACACTAATCAATGAATGTGCTTTGCCAAGTTTATAGTGTTTTTGAAGGACTACTGCGAAGAACTGTATCTCCAGCCACCCTAAAATTTACATCAAGAACAAATCTAGCCGTTAAAATGCAATCATAAAATATGATAAAGTGATATCCGCACGGTACAGCCAATAATAAGTATCGGTTGCAATCCAAGCTTGCTCAAAGGAGATGCCAAAGAAACTCACACTAATGTCATAGGTGTCTGCTACAATTCTAAGGCAATGAAAGGTTAGGGCGCTCTCCAGACAGGCAATTTGAACGGGCAGTGGACTGCGGGAGGACCCGCCGGGCGAGCTGTTTGATATCGAAATTTGACGTTAGTTCTAAAGAAAACGTGCAAGCATGCAAGCTATCTGAGCCTAGTGATCTTTTGTTTTATTTTAAACCGAAGTTATGCCCCTTTTTGAAAAAGCGACATCATTTGCCGAAATGATATCTCTCAAAGCTGACTTGCGTAATCTTGAATCAAAGCATTCACACTTGAAGATCCCTTTTTACAAGCCACTGCACAAGTAATCTCGCTTTCGTCTTGTTAATGGCTTTTTTATATCTAATCACTTGCAATACAATCAGCCTACAAAAGAGACGTCTTGGCTGGCGTCACCAGCCCATCGGAGCCCGCCAAAACCTTCCAGCTTGGACGTTCCTCCCTTCTTATGATGGCAGAAATCGGAGATAACCTTGAGTTTAGCTGTCAGCACTAACATTTAAGTTTTGCGAGATGTTATTTTGTAAATCATGAACAATGTCTTTAACAAGTGTGGTAGTATTTTATTCAAGCCGTCAGTGAGTAAAAGAGAGGACTAGTAAACAAAAATTTTTGATGGAGAATCCGTGGCGTTGATTCAAATTGTAAATGGATTAATTTGTTTCGTATATGGAACATGACGTGTCTCTGGGGAATATGTAATCAAAATATCTATCTCAGTATACTTGCAGTTTTCTGCCTTTGACATCGTAGTTATTATTCACCGTGAAGTTTGATCAAACATCTTATATTTCTTTATACAGTCTTCAGCAATTGCTAAAAATCCATTCATTCGCATTGTGCTAAATATGTATTCGGAGATCAGATGGGTAAGGGATATTGTTGTAGCCATTAAACGTCCAATTTGGGAAATATAGCTTCTCACCTTCTTTTGTGCGTTCTAAATAGGAAAGAAGTTACTCCCCAGGAAGACCTCCTAGAGATGATTTCAACAGTAACTTCCGAGACACAAGAAGCATTTATAGATACCCGAGCATCTCTTGTGCAAAAAGCAAATGTAGTCCACATAGTGAAACATCTTACGGATATACATTATGGTTTACGTCAGTGGCGGGATATGGGCATACGGGGCTCCTGTAAAGAGGCCAGGCTAAAGTAAAATTGACATTCCCTTTCTGTTTGCATCTGAAATCGCACTGTGTTCTCCGTCTTAGCCGTCCGACAAAGGCACAGCCTTCCCTTTCAGTCATTCATTTTTTTTCCCTTTCTATTTCTCCTGTTATCCCACCCCCTTCCCTCCCTTCCCCTCTCTCGGCCTCTTAAACTGCCCATTCCCCTCCCTTCCCAGGGTTGGCAGTTCGTGGAGTGGCATCTGCAGCCCTCGTCTCGCTGCTGGTTTGTTGTGCTTTGTACGTTAATGGACGGCAAAAGACACTTTAGCCTTTGTACTGTCGTCCCATCATCATGAATATAGCAAGAATATAACATAGAGAACATGACAGCCAAAACAGGAAGGTCATAATGAGAAGAAATACCATCACTGTCTAATGGAGCAGCATCGACCAGCCAAAACATCGGCCAACAAACAAACAAACAAACAAACAAACAAACAAACAAACAAACAAACAAACAAACAAACAAGAAACAACAATCAACAGGAAAAAACCAAACAACAATCAAACAAAACAAACAGACAACAGACAGCCAAACAAACAAACAAACAAAACAAACAAACAAACAAACAAACAAACAAACAAACAAACAAACAAAGAACAATGATGCACAAGATACAACAAACAACAGTAAAAAAACAAAATAAACAACAAATAAACAAACGTACAAACAAACAACAAACAAACAAACACAAGAAATAACAAACAACAATCAAACAAAACAAGCAAACAAAATAATCACAAAAATCTCGCAAACTCAACTATACAGCCATAGTATGAAGTATGTCCATAAAGAAAGATCCTATGGGGTCTACATTTTAAAAGAGAAATATTCAATGAAATTCGATAAATCTATAAAAAAGCTTTTTTTTCTGTAAGGAAAGGTATCTGTGCTTTCCGTAAGTTTTATCTATTCATAATGATGCGTTAGCATATTTGACGGAAAGATGTCTCTTCTGTTTCCTAGATTTTCAAAGAGCTTTCAGGCTTCCCCGACAGTGCAGGCAGCCCCGTTATGAACCGTAATTGCTACTACCAAGATCCAAGACCACGTAATTATAGCCCTGGATACGCCATTAAGATAGAACAACGAGAAACATGATGGCAATAACAGTAATAAGAGATTGTGTGTGTGTGTGTGTGTTTGTTGTTTTTTCCTGTTCTGTGGACCGGAATTTCAAGTCACGATAGACGCCAGTGTCAAGTATGCTGTACCATGGGCCGAGATGAGGGATGAAAATACAATTAGTGTTTCTTCTGTTTGATCTCTTGTCTGGGCTCACGTGGTATCTGCTACCATGTCAGATGATGAATGCCCCAGACCATTAGGGATGGGCGATTCGACAGATTCTGGAATGGATTCGATTTCACGCGTTTTGGACACTGAATCGGAAAAGTTATGTGGGAATTCTAGTACTTTGGACCCTGGAATCGAGAAAAAAAAATCGGGTACGATTCCAAGTATTTGCCAGATTTAGCGAGTTACAGAAATAAATTTATGAGACAATGGTTCTGGGTTAACAATCTGGGATATATAAATAAGGTTTACTGCCCCCCCCCCCCCCNAAAAAAAAAAAAAAAACCCCAAGAAAATTAAATTTCACTTAACAATTACTTTGTGTTCTTAAAACATTCGTTTGCATGACAGTAATTGGATCGGGCCGGTAAAAGACGACAGCCTGTGCTTGGTAAAAGTAAAGGGCCAAGTGGAACCCAAGATATTAAAGCCTCTGATGTAAAATGTAGATTGGCCTTACATTGAATTGGGCTGGCTTTTGCAATCTGAACCATAAATATTTTGACATAATTACTATTCAGTGAACTGCTGGCACCAACTTTATCATAATCATTACCGCCGATATCGTCATTCTCACAGCTTCCAGTACCAATTACTTAGAGGTGAATAAACAATACTATAGCTGGAGCAAATGCATCAAATTTTGATGTTTTCTAACAAGAACACTTCTTAAAAGTCAAAATCTGTCAAATACTTAAGATGTGTGTGTAAAAACAGCTGAGATTCGGTAAACTGAGGTCTCTTATAGAAGTACTCGGAATCCATTCGATTTCAGGTATTAAAACCGATTCCAATCAATTCCTGATGTGGAATCGAGAATCAAGTACTGGAATCGTAATTAGCCCACCCCTACTGAACACGTCGATGGGCTGGAATGAGAAACAGGAAACTTCAATCGCCGTTGATAATTCCCTCACTGCCGCACACGATTTCTAGATTTCCTCTTCCTGAGACCCAAACAGTATGTAGTCTAGCCCTGGATCGTGTTTGATTGGATTATTTTTTTTCAAAACTTCCAGTTTCATAATATTTGTGTTCATTTTATATAGTGGAGCAGCGTGTGGGGCGGGGAGAGGGGGAGGGGGGAATGAATTGATTGTTAAGAACATTATTGCTCATTACCAGCCGGATATTATCTGAGCTTGATAAACTTATTGTTATTGACTACCGTGTTGCACCCGGGATCTGAAGGTCATAGACTCGATTCCCGCCATAATCATGTTGTAAGTGCCTATAGAGAAAGCATTTCATTCCCTTTTTTCGTAGGTCCGTTCATAAAAAGTAAAGATTCAACGAAAAAAAATTTTAAGGGGAAGACTACCCTTCCATTGTAGATTATAGTGTATTATTGTGGTGCGTCATGCCTTTGTCTAAATCAGTACCTTTTACACGGAAAATCATCAAAGTGCTGAACAGTGCGGGCTTTTTTTTTTTTTTTTTNTTTTTTTTTTTTTTTTGGTTGTCGATGTATATCTTAAGAAAGATTTATTTCAAAATACATTTGTTTCTTCATCACCAGATTTCACTTGCGTATTTAGGACATATTGATGGACATAATGATAGAGAGATTTTATTTGTGTAAGCTTTATTCTCATTATATTTCTTTGAGAAACAGTCATTTCTTTATGTGTGAACTTGTGGTGGAAGAACATTCATACTGTGAAATACAGAGGATCTGTAATGAGTGCTTGTCTGATATCAGATTTATGAAATGAGTTATACATTTATTGTATTCTCAAACCTCTGGCGAGCGAATACGACAAATGTATAACGAATTTCATACATCTGATAACAAACAAACACACGTTTCAGATCTTTTTTATCATATAAATTCTAACTAATAAAAAAAATGAACTTCTAATCGTGAAAAGGACCCTGAAGTCGCTCTCACCCTGTTTGAGACACATCAATCACAAATGAACTGAATGAACTACACAGTTACGCGACACAAAGTAGATCCAAACAGCTGACAATCATCGATGAAACTTTAAACCACAGAAGCAGACTGTAACATTTCACGTACTTTAATTCAAATGTTTAACTAAACCGAAAATGAAACGTGAAGAGAACGATGACAAACGATAAGAAAAATAGACTGAAATACTTTTAAAAAAAAATCTAGACAGAGGAAAACCCCACGGCAGTGAAAATAGTTACAAAAGAAATGGCGTCATATAGTCATGACGTCGCAAAAAGAAATGATGTCACATATTCATACAATTAGGGGTTTCCAAGGCCTCCAATCAAAGTATTCGTAAGCAGGTCAAAGGTCAAATTTATGTAACATGTGACATCAAAAAATTATTGCACACTTCTATGTCACCGGAAATAGGCCCTGTTTATATGATAAAAAGCTTTCCTAAGATCAACACCAACATTAGGAAAAAGAGCACTATTTAACACTTTGGTGCCCAATTTTCTGCACAAAGTGTACTAAATTAGAAAAGGAATATGCGCACCACAGTAATGCATTTTAACCTACAATAGAAAGTTTGTCTACCTCCTTAAACTGTAGATGGTGGTCGTCATTTTACCGAACTCCAATTTCGTTATGTAGAAGGTGCGCGCACTTCTCTTGCGCGCCTAATGCGCAGTAAACACACATCATGTACTCCTGGGTCACAGTTGTTAGGATCGAGATCATATTACATCACACTAAAGGTTGCTGGAGCCTAGACGTCTAGGTAGTTAAAAAAAACTGGAATATCAGAGTTGATAGTAGCAGAGTATAAAATCTGTCCTTTGGACAGATTGTGTAGAAATAATCGTTTAACATGAAACCATACCGCAGATATGGTGAAATTCAGTCCTGAATTTGTAAAAACAATAACTGTTGCAGGCAGTCTTTTCCTACGGTTTCAGTTGATTTCATTTGTGCTGGCATGTGATTTGCAAAAGAAGACCAAATTTTCAACCCCATTTTATCTAAATTTAACTTGTGAAAAATCTAAAAGAAGAACCCCCATTGTAAACAGTATACTAGACCTGCAGACTGGCTTGGCCATCTCGGAACATTCCAGTGGTTCGAGAAGAAATTTTTATTAAATGGCTCAAAGAGGCTTTTACAATTTGACTCCTGCAACCTTTATGTAAGTGTCCCATCATGCTTCTAATCTCCTTTTATGTCTTGCGCGGGGTATTTAGGTTATCGGGGCTGTTAGGTTATCGGGGTTTTTAGGTTATCGGGGCTTTTAGGTTATCGGGGCTTTTAGGTTATCTATTCGACAAAGCGACTCTACTGAACAACTAAGCCGAAGAATCAGTGCCCTTTCATTCCAGCGACTGACAATAACGAAAGAAAGAAAGAAGGAAAGAAAGAAAGAAAGAAAGAAAGAAAGAAAGAGAAAGAAAGAAAGAAAGAAAGAAAGAAAGAAAGAAAGAAAGAAAGAAAGAAAGAAAGAAAGAAAGAAAAGGGACAAAGATACTGGAGTCCTGGGGTTAGAACAGATGTTACGAATTCAGTAGGACAGATGAAGCACACATCCATCTTGACTACCCTTGAGATGATTGATTTAAAGGAAAGGAGAGTGCGTCTGGATGTCTCCAAATTGGAACGACGCACACCCTTAATCAAGATAAAAGGGCTGCACAATGAACGTTCGAGCAGTGCATACGCACAATTATTATGCGCAACCTGCGTTTACAGGATCTAAAAACCATAACAGAATTTATGTGCATTTATTAGGTTAATAATGTCTGGTGTAAAACTATAGCCTGAAAATGTGTACGTGCCGTCTGTATAAATAGTGTAGTATAATTATTATATTAGTTGCACCGCTGTACATTGTGTTCATCAAACTGTAATTGTTACGCTTTATATGTAACGTTTGCTTATATGTATACTGTATACCTGAGCTTAGATAATATAATATAATATAATATAATATAATATAATATAATATAATATAATATAATATA
>JAWQUT010000020.1:107414-124035 GCA_033807755.1 Ellobium chinense | reverse complement strand
CTCCTTTTCCATCTCTTTCTTAACTCCTCTCTTCATTTATCTCATTTCCCTTTTAAAGCTCCGCCTTCCGCCTCTTTCATCTTTCTCATCATCCTCCTAAAGCAGTGGAAGGCAGGCTCCGCGGACACTGACTTTTCTCAGATGAATTTGCGTTCATATCTCAAATACTAGACGTTTATATAGTCAGTTTACTTCATTGAACGTTCAGAGAGACAGTAAAACAAACGATCTGTAGAGTCTCTGGGTATGAAGTAGCCAATGTTTTTTTTCATTGTTGGTTATATTAGGGTTTACACCTCTCATTAACTTATCCAGGGGTCCCAGGCCAAGATACTTTCCATACATTTTGTTTAGCTCATCTTCCAAATTTTGACACAAAGAAAAATACCCCTCAACCAGTTAGCTTTTCAGAACTTAGGCAGTAAAGCAGATCACCTAATATTTTAAGGCCTTTTCACTCAGTAAACAGGGTAACCTTACCCATCTAGCAACAACCACAAATTTTATACTTGAGTGGCTAAACCTACCTATTCTGAGTTTACACATGTATTTGCACCTATTTGAGCCTTTGAAATTAAAATCCAACCCCTTTCCCCCCTCCCCATGGCCAGTTTTCTGATTTTATAGGGACTATTTAAAATTGCATATTTTTTATGCCAAGTGCTATTGGCATCTTCATATCCTCTATGCAGTGTGAAACGCTTTACTTGTGAATTCGGAGATAAAAGTGCTCAGATGTGAAGCGTGCGAGTGAATTCAAATTCGTCAAGTGTTCCATCATGCTTCGTCTCTCCTATTATACCCCTGGTGGGCCTTTTACGGTTTGTGATACCTATTAGAGGGGCAAATCACTCATTGTGTACAACCCAATTAATCCGCTAAGACATGTATATAAAATCCCCCTTTTTGGGGGCCCTGCCAGCCAGTGTCACGGTATAGAAATATATGAAATGACCTGTGATCTAAATAAAGCATCCAATTCTAAAGTTTCAGGTACAATTTGAGCCTTCTAGATAAAAAAATAAAGTATATAGGCCTATGTATTCGTACGCGGTCAAAACCAGCCAAATGAAAAATTGGGGACCAAATCAGAATTTGAGGTGATCTTTTTGGAAAGACATTTGTGAAAAATTTTGGGTGTTGAACCCCCTTTTTCTTCCCGTTTAAAAATAGGGCAAAAGAAGTACTTTAACCTCCATGGAAGAAATTTCCCCAAATCACAGTGGTATTAGAATAACACAAAGTGTTAATAGGGCCAAAAGAAGAAAAAACAATAGGTGTCAAAGACCTTTAACGACAGAGGGAGAGCAAGGGGCGACCATCAACAGCATGAATGATAACTACTCCGTAACTTTATGGTAGTTCTCTCGTTGAATCTGTGGTGATCCCACAGAACTGCCCGCCCACCCTGGTAAGAAACTCTTTGGAACAATCGATTATTTGTCTAGATGACAGTAGAGGATTATAAACTATTTCGGAAAAACGGAGGGAGGGAGAGTGAGGGAGCGAGAGAGCAAGAGAGAGAAAGAGAGAGAGAGAGAGAGAGAGAAAGAGAGAGAGTTAGAGAGAGAGAGAGAGAGAGAGAGAGAGAGAGAGAGAGAGAGACAGAGGAGGGGGAAGGGAGACAGTACGCATGTTATGGCGTGGGCCAAGACAGCATCTTTTTTTGTCTCCAAGATTATTCTGTTTTTAAAAGCCTGCTTACTCATATAATAACCTCTCTTTAAGATCATAATGGGTGTATTGGCTAAAAACGGAACAACATGTTGTTGTCTAAGAAATGCATTTAAGCCGACAACAACAAGGGCGGGCATTTCAGATACAGACCCCGAGGACTGTAAGGAAAAATCGGACGGGCAGTGCAATCACCTGAGATCGAAGAGCAAGGAGAATTCAAGGGTTTCGCTCTTAAAAACAGCTTTATCAACTCTTAAGAAAGGGTGACTTTTTGTAGAACATTGGATTTGGAAGCGTCTTTAAATATCTCAAGTTTTGAAGGCCGATTTTTGTTTTTTTAAAACATTGACAATGCACCTAGACGGATTTTAAAAGCACCGGATCAGATTACTGCCTTAGGGTTACAGACTTATAAAAAATAGCATGTTGTTATATGGGTTAGGAAGACAGTAAACATGGAAAATGGGCCCTATATTTGTGAACCTACCCACGAATTAGTTTGCATTCTCTCCTGATCTTGTTAACTAAAACTGAAGTTTGGGTCAGTCACTTCGGTTTCGGTGTGGCCTCCTGTATACACCTTTCGATGTATCGGTTCGTAGTTCGAAAATGAAATGAAAGACCTATGTTTTAAACATGGTTTTTAATAAGCTCATTGAATTCTGCAAACTATTAAAGAAGACTTAGAGATTGTGGAATTTCTTATAAGTGACAGTAGAGAAAACAGTTTATTGGCTCAAAGAGGGAAATCGGACTAGGCTTCTTTAACCTTAACGGATGATTATTTTGTCTTCATTTTTCTTTTATTGCGAGGGAGTGGGGAGCATTTTTTAAAATTCTGATAAAGCCAGTGTTATGATCATTTCCCGCAGAGTTGGGAAAGAATAACAATTAAATTTATTATCACAAAGTTAGGTTGCATTCTTTCTCACATTTTTTTTTCTCAACCGCCATCCATATAATATTATATCATTTATCATTAGGTTAAAAGCCTGGCTTACGTTTCGATAAGGAAGTCAAAGCTGGGATATCTCAGTCTGGCCATTGGGAGGGAAATCTTTAGCTGGATATTTTGATACTAAATACATGCATGCATAATCAATAATTAATATAATCATTCTTTGTGGTCTCAGCACTCCTGTTTAGGAAAGATTTTCATAAAGTATTAAATCATAAGTTTATCCACTGAATATGAGCACTCTCATGAGTTACCCTGTGTGAGATCTTACAGTGTTAAGCCCATGGGGGTATATAAACAATTTTTAAGAAACATAAATAGAAAAAGCACATCACTTTCTAAAGGTTTTCACCATGACATTTATCGACTTGAAGAGCATCTTTCCAAAACTCAGTAACTGCACTTTCGTTGAAAATTTAGGTAGTCCGTACTGTTTTCAGAGATGCATTTCTGCATTGTTTATTTAAAACAAATATAAACTTGAAAACTGATTTCCTTCAAGAGCTATGCTACTTAAGAGTAATAGAGATATATGTTGAAGAGCGATTGCCTTTGCATTAGTTTACATTCCCTTTTATTTCAGAAACACAAAGAAGCCATCCTCTAAGTTTTGGATGAACATTCTCCAGTTACGGGCTGATTCTAGAAATTTGGCGTCATTAGTTCTCAAAAGCGTTACGAATTTAAATATTGTTCCCCATCTCTCACTTTTTTGCCCTTCCCGTCATCCAGTTACGGGCTGATTCTAGAAATTTAGCATCTCTTGTTCTCAAAAGAGTGAAGAATTTAGATATTGTTCCCCGTCTTTCATTTTCTTGCTCTCCCCGTGATCTCCTCTTGCCTTACTTCCTTTCCTTTCCAATGTTACTGTTCCACCCAAGGATGTAAAGGATACATTCCTCCAACCAGCCCGACTGACGGGTCCAACTTTATTACTTTTCACGCCATGTCTCACATCTTTGGCTTTATTCCCATTCAACCTTCTCTGATTCATTCGCAAATTAAATTTTCAGCCGTCTTCTGACCTTAAGAACCTTTTCTTTCTTTCGCCAGTCCTATTCTGTCTTTATTTCCATCTTAAAATTAGGCGTCCAGTATTATCTCGATAAGGCTTTTTTTTTTTAAACTGGAAAGGAGGGGGAGGGGTGGGAGGGTGGACAGGGAAGGATCTTGGTGTGGCATTAGAACCGTCCCCGAACTTTAGAACTTCAAGACATCGGCAACTTGATACACTGCCTTGTGGTAGGCAGGACCAGGTCTTGACTTATTAAAAGACCAATAACTCAGATAGTGTGCCCAGAATTATAATTGTGTGAAATTTCGCTTGCATTTTTTTTCTTATGCGCCAAAGGTGGTCCTTTTTTAGGTTTTATTAATCTAGATAGCCTCTCAATAAATTTCAAGGTGGTTTGTTTAGTAAACATGAGCTCGGAATAAACATTCCACTCCTCACCCACGGTTGGCATTTCAGTCATTATTTTTACAATAATCTGGCTCGGCGGCATCCACTGGCCAAGTGCGTCAAAGGTATCGAGTAGTTTTTACCGATCATGTTTTCGTGTGTTGGCTTCATAAAGCCAGATTCCTTATCTTTAATTTGCATTTTAAAAAAAAATTGCTGCACGTCAAGAACAAAGGTTGGGCACTTTGTCTTTTTCTTGCTTCCATTTTCAAGGTAACAATAGTGCGCTGTTAAGAAAGAAAGGAGAGGAGGAAGATCACAAACGCATATAATTTGACAGACACCAATCATGATCAAGTTGAGCTGGTTAAAGGACGAATAGATAATTGGAATGTCATGTAAATGTGTGTGGTGAGAGTAGCTAGTCTTAAGAAAGGTGGAACAGGAACTAGAGCAACATTTTTTTTTGTTCTGTCTCAATTCCATTACCTCTTCCCACGCATGGGGTGAAAAAGAGGGATTCTCCCTCCAACCTCTAGTCCAGCTCCAATATTGCATTATCAAGACAATGTTTTAGGGGTGGAGATGTGGGGAGGGGGGGGTCGGTATGAAAATGAGGGGATATCTGAGGGGATATTTTGGGCGGAAGGGAGATGAGGGGTGTCTTCTTTATAGAGATTTGGGGATGTTAAATGAGTAACTTCTTTATAGTATTACCTCTTACATGATGACTGTTTGTCTTCCAGTCAATCAAAATGTCCTCCCCCNCCCCCCCCCCCCAAAAAAAAAAAATAAAAAAAATAAAAAAATTAGTGTATGAACAAGTTTTGGCCTAACATTATTCTGGCACTACAATTCTGGCCCCTTCTTCGTTGGAAATGGAAGAGGGTCCAATAAAGTCTGAGATAACCGCCATTGAAAAACACTTGTTGTTTACTATAAAATTCATCTATTATAGCTCACATCTATTGTAGCTCACAAAAACTCAAATTCATTCACAATTATTTGACTATTTGGCCATAAAATTAATGTGTTTGGTAGAGAAATGATGTTAGTCTTGAATTCTGCAACAATCAAAAATTCGATATCGATGGCCCAATCATCTTTAGACCTCATGTATCATTTCTCATTACAAACTTAGGTATCCCGAGTGTGTCAGTCAAACATTCATTTTAAAAGAGTTAATGAACACAAACTGAATAATTGAAATGCGTTTTGTAGAGAAGCTGCATTAAATGATCCCTGATTGTTTTCAAATGAACGAAATATTCTTGAGGTGTCCCCATTACAAGTTGAGCGTACTACAAGGGAGGCATATTCTGGTTGCAAAAAGTTTATTTCAGCTGCAAACACAATAAAGATGTTCTCAAGATCACTTCTGTTTACTGATACTGTCTCTCCATGTTCGTCATCAATTTGTGATAACACTTTCAAACCGGTTTCAGCATATCTCGCACACTTTGACAGAATCTTAAGGGCTGAACGGCACTCTTGTTTTATTCCCGTTGTCGAGTCGTTTACTTTCGTTCCTGTTGGGACTGGTTTACGGGAAAGACCATCTCTCACCCTGTCAAAGTCTCTATGTAAATCACCTGTTCAGTGGGACTGACTGGATCTGTATAGGCGAGTGGTGCTCTAGATCTAGGTGTAAGTGTGGACTGTTGTGCAGACTGCGTTGACAAATCTGCCTCGTCTTTGGTATCAAGTCTTGATATAATTTCCTACCTCTACTGCCGCGATACGAACGTCGTTTACTTATCGATTCTTGTAGACTTTCGAGGATATCTTTGACGTCTTTTGACATTTTCAGTCAAATTCCTGTAGCCGAAGCGTATGTCCCTCCGCCATGTGGAAGATGCACTAGGGCAAAGGCGTCATCAACGTCCAACACGGGATGTGTTGTACGTCATCACAACTTGTGTCCTGACACACTGGGTAACAACAACCCTTCTGGCGTAAAGCTTCAGTCTGACTGGCTGCAAGAATTCTTTGTGCATAGTGACATCCCTGAAACGACGACAGTTGGACAAAAAAAAATTGAAACTGAGCCCGAATTCGCCCAAATCGTTTTGCACCTACATCTTCTTGCTAATGTGCGGTTTCCGTCTAGATTTTTTTTTTCCTCGGAGAAAAACATTTTTGAGTTCGTGTACGTCAATGCTATCTTGTTGTCGAAAACGTCGAAGCTTTGTTTGTTACCGTCTCGTAAAGATGATTTATTTCATGTGGAAATGTAAAGCAAGAGTGTTAATCGTCTGGATCATGAGTGAGAGACTTCGATAGACAAACTGACGCTTAAGACATTAAGCTTACGAAATGTTTGTGCAAGAGGCGCTGGCGATCAGACAAAATGTATTGATTAAAGAACCACACGATACGTTTTCATCATCTTCAGATATCTAAGGAATGTTAAAACGTAAACGATGAGTCTGAGAAGCAGGACAGAAGCGGGTAAAAGCAGGGGCGGATTTTGGGTTTCCTGGAATATGGGCACGAGAGAGGTCGGATGCCCCTTTCACATCATAAGACGGGCATGCTTGGGACAAAGACTGCCAGTGGAGAAAATACAGCAAGAAAAAGAGAAGACACTCGTCCGGTTGCTTCATTATCTCCTCCTCTCATTTTCTCATCCTAAAAAAATTTTCTCGTTTTCCAGCCCGTGATCCCCTACAAGCTCAAGACCCTGGACCTGTGCTCATCTCTGAGTGAAAGTACTCTAGAAAATGGCGTGAAAGTAAATCCAAACGATCGGTCAGATTTCCTTAATGGTGCCTAAAATGGCACTGAGATTAGTTCGGCATGTTATGAAGCAGAATGCGTTCATTAAATATTGACCAGACTGCGTTAGTGTTATTCCTCGCATCACGTGTTTCCGTTTCAGGGGTTTTATAAATTACATAGTCGATGGGATGGAAATGGCCCCTCGCAGGGGCAAAGTGTCATTTGCAACGGCCAAGCCCCCTAAGCATTGATTTTTGAGATTTACATAAGTGAGTGATCGGATATCAATACAAGACTGACATGGGCTAACAGCATGTCACAATCAGAATTTATGAGAAAAGCTAGACTGTAACAAACAGAAAACTGAATTTCCGGTATCATGGTGGTATGGCAGACGCATTAGCGAGTTCACTGGGGAAAGCGATCTCAGTTAGAGACGGTAGCATCTGATTACCTACTGATATGCTACAGCGTTTCGCCATGATGGCTCACAGATGTCACTTACTAGATCTTTAACAAATAAAATTTATTTAAGTGAAACCCAGACCACATAAGTGGTACGTGGGGGAACAACAGAGTATACACATTGGCAACGGAACAGCACACGATATAGATGATAATAAAGACTCACGTTCAGAAATCACATACATTATTATATAATGAACATACACAGTTTTAGCTTCATTCGCAGTTACTTTCTTTCTTCGCACACAATTAAGCAATATTTCCCTCGAACCGGTTCAATGCAAACAACCACTACAATTTGTAAAATAGTTTTTGTATAATCATTATAACTAGTAATACTATTATTGACAACTATCACACTTATTATATTTGCTTTGTTTATATCTTCGGTTTGATCGATTGCTAACGATCTATTAAACAAACTGGAAAACATAAGCAAGATAAAATCGTTGAATTTTGATATTATTACGGCCTCATCGCTTCCCACAGCCATCTTACTAGATAAGGTTAATGAATAGCAAGCCAAGTGAATAAGTAAAAATAAACAAAACAAAAACACAGCCACTTCACAGAGACAGACAAAAATCTAGAAGGCAACATGTCGAGGAGCCTATTTGAGGCTGAGGTTTAAAAAACGATCCCTTCTGACGATTGCCATACCGGGTTTATTTATGAACCTGCACTGCCATCATGTGATATAATTATGTCGTATTCGTGCGCACAACTGGTCTAATTTAACAACTGGCCTAAAATCTTGATGTTTAAACTTCCTTTCCACCTGGAAATCCTTCCTGGCAGTCCTTATATTGAGGGAGGAGCGATAAGGGTGNGGGGGGGGGGGGGGGGGGGGGGGGTAGGGGATTCACACAGTTTCTATTTTCGTTCGTATTTCAACTGGAACGCTAATTAACGCACCATTCTGCACTTTGACGTGAAATCTTCCATGTCAAATACAAGGAGAGCTGCATCAGAATTGCACACCGAAGTGTTCCAATCTTTAGCAATCGGAAAGCGAAAGAAAACTGGAAGCGTGTGAACTCTTCTTAATGCATTTGTTGAAGTGCCCTGCGAATACCTTAATGACATTATTTTTACCTGCTTCCATCTCATTTCTCTATACGGATAATAGAATTCCAGCCAGTGGCATGCTGTAGTGGTTACTTTGTGCGGAAGGGCTTATGAGAACGTTGCTGGGAGGTGAAGTGGTGCTCACAGAGCGATGTTACATTGAGCGAATACGCGTACACTGATGCAATTTCGTGGTTAATAGGGCCATCCGGCGGCGGGACACAAACTTCTGTGGGTGTAGAAATAATGTGAGATTGGTGGGCTGGTCATTTAGCGGTATTAATAGCCTCTGAGAGCATTGTCCTGTTCAGAGACTTCCAAACAACGCGAGAATAACTCCAGTAATAAAAAACATCAGGGATGAGGCGATATTAATTATAGTCTTCTATGACAGGCTCTGCGAATACCTAGATGACATTATTGTTATCTGCTTCCATGTTCCATGTCACTTCTCTACCCACCCACTTGTAAAGCAAATCACAACATCAAAACGCAGTGGTCGCTATGTTTATATGAAATACAATAGAGAGCGATACAGAAGATTATTTATGCCATCCTCGATTTAAGCATTTGTCATCATCATCATCATCATCATAGTCAACATAATCCACTTTCTTGGTCCAATGTAATGTCATGTGTGTGTATGTGTGTGTGTGTGTGTGTGTGTGTGTGTGTGTGTNGTGTGTGTGTGTGTGTGTGTGTGTGTGTGTGTGTGTGTGTGTGTGTGTGTGTGTGTGTGTGTGCGTGTGTGTGTGTAAGGGTGCGAGAGTGTGAATATTGAATATTCATCTTGTACATGTATCATAATGTTCTATAATATTTATGGTGCAAAAATGGAAAAACGCAGACGATGTGCCTGTCATGGACAATAAAAGTCCCTTATCTTATCTTATCTTATCTTATCTTATCTTATCTTATCTTATCTTATCTTATCTTATAATGACAATAGAATTCCAGCCAGTGACGTGTAGTACTTTGTGAGGAAAGGCTCATGATAGAGTTGATGGGAGGTGCTCATAAGATGGCGTTACATTGAGCGAAAAAGCATCCACTGAGCCACTGATGCAATTTTGCGGTTAATATGGTCATCCGACGCGGGAAACAGACTTCTGTGGGTGTAGAAATGGTGTGGTTGGTGGGCTGGTCATTTGGCGATATTTTTAGTCTCTGAGAGCATTGTCCTATTCAGAGACTTCCAAACAACTCGAGAATAATTCCAGTAATGAAGAACATCAAGGATGTAGTGGTATTAATTATAGTCTCCTCTGCCAGCCTGCGCTATTCGGAACCTTCCATACAAGTCAGGAGATGTCATGAAAGTGGGATACATTTCTGTTCTCGTATACGCTATTCATTCCAGCCATCTTCAAAAGACATTAAATTGCTATATTAGCCTGATTTTCAGAGGTTTCCCTGACACAGATAATCCCTTTTCTTTGTGTTCTTCATGTCTAACACGTTCAGAGGATTATATTGTCAGGGATCCATCAAGTTACAGCGGCATGATGGAGTATGAGATATCATCTCCACCCCCTCACCTCCGTCCGTTGCTTTTGTTGACTCATAAATCATATTAAAGCAGCACAGGGTCGTAGCTGAGAATAATAAGTCAACGTCTAGCGCTAAATTGTCCAGTGGATGCTGAATTTCCTTGTGGCCATTATCCGTCCTTTCAAGTTTTAAAATCCTATATGTATTATGAATGTCTCTTTGATCCTAATATCACTACTTTTATTTACAGCCAGTTACAAGAATGTTTCCAGTGATGAAGGTTACTTAAATATCAGCATTGTATAGCAGCTAATGAGCTTTTAGACCAAACCATACTATTTAAAACATACATTTATCTTTGATGTTTCGAGCTAACACAAGGGTTAAAAGTATTTGACATGCATTGTCACATCCACACAGTTAAAAAGGTATTAATCTGCGTGGATAGTCACAGAGGTAAAATCCATTTCTCTCAATCTGATTAAAAGAGATGTTTCTTTTTTTACAACTGACATCAACGGCACTGACACATATAATTATTGATTACGAATAATTGTCTTGTATAGGAGTGGCGTATTCAAGAAATACACCGCTCCAACGGGCACATTCGAAACTACATAAATATAAACTCAAATGTGAACGCTCTATGTTAAGGTAACACATGAGAACATGACAGACTGATTAAAGTTGACTGAGGTAGAGACAGTCTCGTATATTTGTAGCCATGTAGTAAGTGATCTAAACTGAATGAAAAGTTCATGTTCGCATGATTATCGAAGTTTCGTCTGTGTTAATGTAAAAAGTCACATGCTCTTTTGATTATCGAAGTTTTGTCCGTGTTAGTGTAAAAAGTCACACGCTCACATGATTATCGAAGTTTCGTCCGTGTTAATGTAAAAAGTCACATTCTCTTAGACCAGTGAGAAGTATACTATCTTATATATATGTCAACACGATAATATGGTGCTTCTATTAATTATAGGCAAAAAATCTTTTACCTAGACAGGCCTCTTATTTAAATTATAAAATGGTGGCTTAAATGTGGTTCACAAATGAACGTAAGCGCCCACATGCCTTCACGTGTGGGACATCTTCACAAAAATCCACGGAACCCACTTCTGTTGTCTTTTGGGTTTTTTTTTGCCATCAGTGGGTTCAAAAACATATCAAAAGGATGGTCTTGAAACTTGGCACGAAGAACTGTGTTCTGAAATTGTTGTCCTAGGCTGTAGGCCACTATAAGGACAAGAAAAAAAAAAGAAGCATAATAATGATATGAGCTGTTTGAGAACAATCTTACAATGCACAAATGCTTAACGTGTTTATTCCGCAGAAGATCAACAAACCATTAAAAGTGCATTTCATCGACCGTCCAAAAAAAAAAAAATGAAATTTTTAATGGTCTGATACTTTTAATGGCCTTACAACTTCCGGTCCCAATGTGTGAGAGATGTGTACAAAATTTACAAAAAAAAATAAAAAAAATTACCTCCTCAAACATTGCAACAATGAGACTCGTAGTGTAGGCGTCTCAAACACCCACAGACTGATGTTTATCATGCGGGAAGACACAGAGCAGAGCTGCTGTTTTCATTCTTTTGGTCTGATCATTCATTCACCAGAGTGCTGGTAAATGAACGCATGCGTGCGTAGAAGAGGAAGGGAGGAAATGGGAAGAAGAACTGAAGGTGCAAAGGGCCTGGCGGTCGGACAGACAGGCAGACAGACAGACAGGCACGCAGGCAGGCAGGCAGGCAGGTAGACAGGCCGGCAGGCAGACAGACAGGCAGGCAGGCAGACAGACAGACAGACAGACAGACATACAGACAGAAGACAGACAGGCAGGCAGGCAGGCACGCCCCGGAGGGAACCATAACTTAGTGATATTTAAAATAGTGATGTAGCCCTGTTTTTAGAGGTTGATGGTATTATGGGCAGTATCACATTTCCGAATATCGATATTGTCAAATATCGAACGTATCGGGATATGAAGTATCGAAATGCCTTCTGGGTACTAGGCATCAGAATCGAAATAGGATCAATAATTAGAGCTCGAAGGATGACGATTGCGATACTTTAAAGTTTGGATATCGACCCACAACTAGTGGACGGTGGCTCTTCCTCTTAAGACTCTGTTAATTCGCTCTCTGCTTAAATCCACATCAAACGTTTCTGAAAAAAGGTTTCAGTAGCTACCGATCGCGATGCCCCGAACCTTTGAATGAGCATGGCTTCCAACATCTGTCTGACGCCCCCATGTACAAACCGTCACCAAAGTTTCAATCGTTCAACCATTCTGACATTAAATCATACCGCTCGGTTACATTTGCAATAAAACAAATCAAACCAGAGCTCGGTTGATCTTTTCGAATTCCCCAGACCATAATTATAATGCTCGCCAGGCAAATTCGAAACTAGGGGCAACGAACGTTACTTCAGTGCTCCCACATTTATTTGGTAGCAAGAAATTTAAACAGAAATAAGAATTTCTTTTTTTCTGCAAATCGTGACCAGTCTGTGAAACGTTAAGATCAAAAACACGCAAAGCGGAGACTTCTAAACTTCAGTCTTCAAGCGTCTCAGCCTGAATACTTGTTTAAGTTGCCTTTTAAAGACAGACAAAAACCAAAGAAACTGGAGATATATAATTCCAGCGAAATGATATACGGTTACAGCGAAACAGACATACATTTACAGCACCAAGACATACAAAATCTCAGCGACATTGGGCGGAGATTACATACATATACATTACCAGCACCAAATGCGCACAATTTCAGCAAATTTGACACTTCTCTTGATTTATAAAGCAAACATGACCTTTTCGGTTTGCCAGAGACATTGTACTGACAGTTGAAAGTACTTCAGTAGGATGACTCTATGGCCTCCTGCTCACCAACGGGGGAGGTGAAAACAGAATTTTGAGTAGGATGAGGAAGCTGGTTTTGATGAGTACTTGAAACTGGAATAAACATCTTGTTAAAAATCTTTGTCAAAATGTTGGCGATAGTATAGGTCAATAAAATCAAATATTGTATTGAACCTCATGTTCATCCAGGTAGAAATGTACGAGCCAAAAGTATGTTGAAATCAGTATTCAGTATGTTTTCTGACTTCGCCTCTTTGAGCTGTAACTGTAAAATCTGTTCCTACGGCAATAGAAATCAGCATGCATTTTAACCCCACCTTTTAGCGCTGTACATGCATATCTTATCAGAGTGATGTAGCTGTAGGGCATAAACTTTCTGGCGCTGGAACAACAATCCCCGCTGTACCGAAGAAGGAAGACTCAAGTAATTTTACATGTATAGCTGTGTAATTTTAACCAGCAACAGCAGAATCCCACGACATCGAACTTCAGGCACTCAAACACTTGTTGAAACATTCTGATTCCGAATCTCTCATTTTCCACAGTAAAGTTTGTACAGAACTCAAACACCTTGCCAGTGCAGAATTATTGACTGGCTCTCTGGATTTCCAGTTAGTGTGGTGTTATCACAATATTGCCCATTTGTTGGCCAAGCTCCAAATATGGGCATCCACAATATGCAGCAAGATAAGAAATAATTGACGTGAGCGATGTGGATTACTTTCACTGGCGCGGCATAATAGTGCTTCTGGACATAAATTGAAAACACACACACACACACACACACACACAAACACACACACACACACACACACACACAAATTAATGCGTAAATTTCCCAATCAAATTGCCAGCGAGACTTTAGACGTCTTTCACAAGATAGTTTGTTTTAAAGACAAGTCTTCGCATCCATACCCTCTGTCTATTTGGTTGTTTTTTTTTTATAGTCCTCATTCTCCGGTTTGTTTGCCCTTTCTCTCCCTCTCTCTGTCTCTTTCTCCCTCCCTTTTCCTCTTCTTTCTCATAGTCGGTTTATCTTCTGACGCCTATATTTGTCCGTTACCCTTTTAACTGTTTGACAATAATGCCCGTCAGCGCGACCGCTAAATCCCTTTTTTTGTGAGTTCGAGATACACGTTGACATTTCTTTACCATAAATACTAGTGTGAGCACTGAAGTTGGATAATTTGGAAAGGGCAAGGGTGAACGTGAAAATAAGGAAACAATATTCAGGCGGTTAGGTACTAAGGTTAAAGTTGCCGTGAAAAAGTTAGCATCCCTGGTAACAGCACGATCAATTTGCAAGATGAGAAGACCTGGGAACGACATCTGTTTGGGACTTTATATTTTTAACTTTTTCGGCCCTACTTCTCAAAATTGGTGCTCACAGTGATTTGGTAAAAAAAAAAACTTAGTGGCACATTTTCTAGATAACGTCAGCTTGGGCTTTACATTCGTCACCATCTTACATTCGCTATGCCACGAACAGATTGTTGTGTAACTAGGTATGAAGATGCCAATGTTTTTTCCACTGTTGGTTATGAAAGGTTTTACACCTCTCATTAATCTATCTAGGCGTCCCAAGCCAAAATGCTTTCCACATATGTTGTTTAGCTTTTCTTCCAAATTTTGACACGAAAAAAAATGCCCCTAAACCAATTAGATTTTGAGAACTGAAGTGAAGCAGGCTACCTAATATTTTAGGCCTATACACTCAGTAAACATGGTAACCTTAACCACCTAGCAACACCCACAAATTTTATACTTGAATAGTTAAACCTCATCTATTCTGAGTCTTCGATCGTATTTGCACGTGTCTAAGGCTTTGGAATTCAAATTCAACCCCCTTCCCCTCTCCTCATGGCCAGTTTTCTGATTTTTTTTGGGGACTATTTAAAATTGCAACGTAGTGATTTAGACTGGATCTAGACCTAGACTAGATCTAGAGATTCTGACTGAGATTCTTTCTGAACAGTCCACCTACAGTTTGCTGTGGTATTTTTTTAAAATATTGGATGCATCAACAGATTTGAGTAACGATAAGAATAACAATAATCACAAACCGGCGTATTTATTGTATAGACTGTTTCTGAATCGTTCCCTCCATGAATGTATGAGGATAAAGCTGAACCGTCGTATCAAGGATACACCCATTGTAGGGCTCAAATCGAAAAATCAATTTCAGAAGTGGAAAGGCGTAAATATTATGAATTGTAGCACAGAAAAACAGGGCACAAGTGCAATTTTATGGATAAGGAGTTGTTGGTGCCATTGGGAAGGGAATTTATTGCTGATTATGGCGAACTTGGAATTTTCGAAATATCATTGAAAATAACCGAGTTATGACATTTCAATGAGGTCACTCCAAAATCCAGTTTTGAGAAATCGGGCTTTTAAAAAGACTTAAAGTTTTAGTTTTTATTTTTTTTTAAGAAGCATATTTATCAGTTGAATTCCTGCAACAGACGTCATTCATAGATTCGGAAATGGACATAGCCTCTTAATAGGCAAATCTCTAAATTTGCATGAAAGTTCACCTACGACTCACTATGCTGTTTGCGTCTTCCGCCCCGTTTTCCCATACCATCACACATATTTATAACATGATACGCCTGTACGTATATAATTTCCGAATTCGGATTTTAAGCAGGTGTATCAACAGTTATGGCATCTTGTGCAGAAATTAATGAATATTAAAACTACCATCACGTCATACAAATCGGTGCAGAAGGGATGCAAAGAAGAATCCCAACTTTCTTACGTAAAAGTTAAAAAAAAAAGAAAATATAGACGAGCATGCCCTGCCTTTAATGGGTCATGGAAATTTCAGTGTACAAGCGGACTCCAGCCTGCTCGACAAAAATTCTTGACGATTTAAATATGCCCAGCATTTGGCATGGTAAAATTTTCAATGCTTTGCCACCTTTCATGCCTAGGTTTCTCATTATGAATCCATGTTGTCTTCAGTATGACATTCCCACTGTACTACTTTTAAGTCTTATTTTCCGTAGGGGAAAAATCACCCTTAAATTCCCGGACGTCTCATTATAACACGATAGGCAAGAAAGCATGATAAGTAGCCACCTTCATGTAGAGAGAGAGAAAGAGAGAGAGAGAGAGAGAGAGAGAGAGAGAGAGAGAGAGAGAGAGAGAGAGTGTGAGTGAGAAAAGAAGAGAGAAAGAAAGAAAGAAAGAGAAAGAGAGGAAGAGAGCGTGTTTTTCAAAAAATAATCCGGCTGAATGAGACGAAAAACCGGTAAAAACACCACATAAAGAACTCTCATCCTGTCAATTGAAGCTCAGCTTTGGAATAAATTGAAAAGGACATTTTCCTTCACGAACCATTATTTCTTCAACATCAGACAGGACGATGCGGTTTTATATCTCGTGTTATGGCCTTGCAGCTGCCAGTGCAGGACCGTAGCCTCTTCTCCAGAGCTCATAACTATGCAGGATGCCATGGATCAGGGGCGTCTGGCGAAGTATGTAATGGACAGGACTGCACACACACACACACACACACACACACACACACACACACACACACACACACACACACACACACACACACACACACACACACACACACACACGGACGTGTCTTGGAAAGAGATTTCTGGCGAAAATCTTGCAGGGGGTGAAAATCAAGGTCAAAAGGTAGGAGGAAATGAGGAATGAGATTGAATGTCTTTTCCTACCCACATTGTTGTGTAGTATTCAATGCCGCAAAACAGGGTCCCAAGACTAGGGACAATGTCTTATCCCAATCCCATTTAGTAAGCGAGAAAGAAGTGAGCCGGGGTGAGATGAGATTTTGTCCCCCACGAGGTTTTGTCCCCCAAACGATGGTGAGATTCTGTCCCCACCTATCAGATTTTGCCATCTCTATGTATCACCACATAAATTAAGATGAATCTTTCATGTATGAATCCATGACAGACAGACAGACAGACAGACAGACAGACAGACA
>JAWQUT010000020.1:61426-73363 GCA_033807755.1 Ellobium chinense | reverse complement strand
AAATTATTTTACTCTCGATTTCTACAATCAACAAAAAATCAATATCGGTTATCCCCAATCATCTATAAGCCTGATATCTCAGTTTTCTAGTCTAGCTATGTAAGTCTCATTTTGACCGCTGCAAGACAACTGGCTTTGACTTTTTACAACATGAGAGTAATTTGAAGGTGTAAGTGAGAGAAGAAGAGCTGAAGTGAAGAACGCAAGAAGAAATGGTAATGACAACAAAAGGAGGATAGAAAAACTAACAGAGAGAGAAAGAAAGAGAGAGAGAGAGAGAGAAAGAGAGGGAGAAAGAGAGGGAGAGGGAGAGAGAGAGAGAAAGAGAGAGCGTGAAAGAAAGACAAAGACACACATACACACACACACAGGCTCAGAGAGAGAGAGAGAGAGAGAGAGAGAGAGAGAGAGAGAGAGAGAGAGAACTTTGCTAAGAGTTTTATCTTCCCATCCAAATATCTGGTCAATACAGATTTGAAGAAGGAAAGTCCACATTTTGTCCTGTTTCTCCCTTAGTTGGACAATGAAGACGGGAGTTCTCACTAAACGTTCAGATCCGTTCTCCACACAACCCAATTCAATTTATCCATCCCAGGTCCCCGAGGTCGGAATAAATCCTATACCATACAATGTTAGTATTAGCCAAATCCGCTCGGCCAAGTTCAGTCAAATCTAATCTTGTAAAAATTGACCGCGTTACAAATTTGTTTAACAGCCTGTCAAAATGTTCCTCAGGGAATTCGTTCTAGAAGCTCGGGCTAGCAGATAATGTATCAGTGAAAGCTGTCTGCCCTTGCCACCTTGCAACTTCGTCATGTCTAGACAACCTCTCATCATAACACGTTTCCCTCTTGCAGTGATATGGGCTAGACCTATCCACTGCTCTTTCCGTCGTCTGTCGTTGCTCTTAAATTAACTGATTCTGACATTAATGCACACATAGATTCTAGAAGAAATCCCAGAGGTAAGAGATTTTAGAACTTGCGCATTAACGATGGGATCTCTTTTACTATCGTAAGAATTACATTAACTCTGCATGTTGAAATCTATCATGGGCGCATTCAGCATCGATGCTCTAATGTAATTCGCATGAAGGTAAGAGATCTCATCGTTAAGGCGTAACCTCTCAAATGTTTCAAATCGCAGCGACCAGTCAGATTCATCCTATATATAGGTTAGCACCTGACGTCAAGAGTCCTTACCTCTCCTCCCCTCTCCAAAAAATCCCCCAAAAACTTGCCTTTCAGACATTGTTCTTGCATCCAGCTCAAGATGGCGGAAAAAGGGTAGACACATTGATTTTAGCCGTCAGCAAACATTACGTTCGAAATATCTAATTTTTGACAGCAGCGGTGAAAATAACAAGAATGGTGGCAAATTGTCCAAGTAATCAGTGAATGGATGAGAGGGTGAATGAACAATTATATAGATCGACAAAAGTTGACGTTAACTTGCTTCGTAAACAAAGCATGACATTTCATTATTTTGACCGACATAAAAAGTTACTGTCGGAAAACATGAGAAAAAATAACTCTTCTGTACCTCCGCCTAGGTCATATACAAGGACAGGAGGAAAAAGGCAGGAAGTGCAGACCGCTGGTGTCAAGGTGATGCTTGCCCGTGAGGCCAATGAGAAATTTTGCCCGGAAAAGCCCAAGCCAGAAATTAGCCTAGATTACTCCTTAAATCAATCATGGTGTCCGACATTGAGGACGACCTCGATCTAGTTTATATTAGCATAACCTAATATTGCTAGACTAGCATGCGTTTCTGGCCATGATATCTCTATTATTCTGATAGCTGCCAGAGCTGATTTCACTTTTAAAAATATTTTCACATATTATTATTTTCGTCTTTGACTTTTATGCGTAAAGCGAATGAGTCCACGCCTCCGCCAATTCATAAAAGTCAGATCGAATGCAATCACTATGAGCCAAGTGTTTATCTTGACATCACGGGAATAAGGGATTTTGTAATAATCATTATACATCAAAATGGTAGAAATCTGGCTTCGCACCTCCCTTGTGTAATCTAAAGCGGAAGAAAGTCTAAAGTAATATGTCTCCGAGAAGAGGAAAATATGAGAGGAACGATCATACTGTTGATAGAGTTAAGATTTAATTGTTTCGTGGAAGCAATGTTGCTTTAGCAATGTAATTAGCATTACTCTGTTTGCGTTTAACACAGTGGTACCGGTATGTCATTTTGTGACACGAGTTTTTACTTCTTCCCTGCTGTTATAAAAGTATAGCACCTATGGATCAATGAAACTTACAGTGTAAATCTGAAAGTCAGGCAGCTGAATCAACCAATGAAAACGAATGTTTCAAACATAACAAAATCAATCAGATTCTTCGATTTTGATTTTGAAAGTTTCCCGTAAGTTGCGTGACTACTTCCTGCTTTAACAACGAATCACTGTATCATCAATTTCAGGACTTCCTTATGATGCTTGATACTTGTCACAATAATACATGAACAATCAAAACATAATAAGTATAGGATTTTTATTTACCCTTTAGGGATATTGTTTTTCAGTACCTTAAAATGTTATAAATATCTTAATATAATATAATATAAACAATAGAACTCTATACACCATAAATCTACATATAAGATGTTAAAAATGAAATAGTTAACAACGTCATTGATAGTCGCCGTGATGCAGCATCCTGACCTGACTGGGCTGAAATGAGGGAGTTTAGTGTCTTTCCCAGAAAAACAACATCGTAAACCACCTGGCTCTGAGTCGAACCAACACACCCCAGACTTACCAGTCCTCAGATTATGAAAAACAACAACAACAACAACAACAACAACAACAACAACAACAACAACAACAACAACAACAACAACAACAACAAACGGTTAATTTTAGATACTGTTGGTTTATAAATTGCCTTCTAGGACATAGACGCCATTCGGGGTCTTTTGGGAGGNGGGGGGGGGGGGGGGGGGGGGGGGGGGGAGAAGACCATCTCTTGCGGTAAGAATCCTTACCAATACTAGCATGTCATAGCTCAGTAAGGTTTCCTTTCACTAACACATTTCTCAAAGACGGCCTAACCGAATTTATTGCAAGCATTTGCGCCAGTTCTGTTCAAGCATAACATACATGGACTGGCCAGAAAAAAAAAAAGGAAAAAGTGTATTTAATTTCAATATTTAATAACTTTAGGGATTAGAAATTTATGCGACTGAAATCTGGCACATATTAGTAGATGGATATTGTTTGCTAATGTTACAAGTTTCAAATTCCTGGATGTTACGGTATGTCACAACAGCTGGAACATTGGAAACATGTCTAACAATTGCATCATTCAATGTGCGTCTAACACATTGAAACCGGCAGGCCATTTTGTGACATGGGTTTTTAATTCTTCCTTGCTGTTATAATGATTAGTAAAACGTCCACTGTTATTGACCACATCTGTTGCTTTAAAGTTTATCCCAGTTCCTTCTTACTCTTGAGGTTATTAGGTTTTGAATAAGGTAAGCTTGTTTTTATTTGTTTTGGTTCCTGATCTGATTTCCATACATTCCGCTTTAGATTTCATAGCAGTTAGCCTTGTTTTTATAACATTTAATATAGTCAAGTCTCGGTAAAAAATATTCGTTCTGTTCAAAACGACAAGAATGATATATAATTATTATACACAAATTTTAGTCAACTGTCTCGGAGATACGGCTGATATCTCCAACACGGGAGACAATATTCCAACACGGGAGACAATTTTCTTAAAGGTCAAGAACGCGCAGTGACTTTTGCACAACGGCTAGACGTTACCCTTCATGCGCAATAGTGGCATAATCTGATCCATAATAACATCTGCCTGTTTGTGCAGTTCCACATCTTGGACTAGTGTCCGTGTTGTCAGTTGTCTGATGAAGCTCAGGGCTCCGAAACAGTGCACGTGATAGACACCATTTCTCATCAGTATTCATGAGAAAGTCTCAGAAGTGTATTCTGGTGTGAGCTCTTTTACCCTTAATATGAACTACTAATACGTTAGCATTTCCAGAATCCAGATATCCGTGGACTACTTCGCGGTAGATATTATATGAAATGCTAGTTTGGTTGGTTTTTTTGGTGTTTTTTTTTTGTCTGGCAGAGTGCCAATTGAATTCACCATAATATATTTGTTCAGATAACTCCGTCAGAATTTTCGGGAGACTTTCAGGGGGTGGCGTCATAGCGTTCTCAAATCTGGCTAGATGCCATTACTGAAAAGCCACTCTGAGGAAAATAAAGAATCTGTAGATCTAATGGCTGTGTGTCCGTGAGCTTCACTGAAAACGCATGAGCTTTACTAGATCTAATAATCAGCCTTAAGGTATGAAGATGCCAGTAGCACCAGGCATAAAAATATGCAATTTTAAATAGTCCCTATAAAATCAGCGAACTGGCCATGGGCAGAGGGAATGGGGTTGGATTTGAATTTCAAAAGTTTAGATAGGTGCAAATACATTAGTAGACTTAGAATAGGTGAGGTTTAGCCCCTCAAGTATGAATTTTGTGGTTGTTGCTGGTTGGGTAAGTGCCACGGCTGAGGTCTGGGCTTATTCCCAATAAACTTGTTAAACTTGTTGCCCTGTTTACTGAGTGAAAAGACCTAAAATATTAGGTAGCCTGCTTCACTGCCTAATTTCCAAAATCTTATTGGTTTAGGGGCATTTTGCTTTGTGTTAAACTTTGGAGGAAGAGCTAAACAACGTGTTTGGAAAGTATTTTGGCATGGGGCCCCTTGATAAGTTAATAAAGGGTGTAAAACCTAATATAACCAACAGTGAATAAAACATTGGCATCTTCATATCTTAAACATGAAATCTATAAAGGATTTTTGTTTGTTTAGTTTTGTGAGTGGATTTAATTTTTTATTAAAGCTTAATTAAATTTTTAATCACAGTTATTAGAAAAGTTACAAGAGGAGATTTTGTTATTCATGTAATATTAAGCGTCCTTATCATCATCATCATCATCATCATCATTATTTGCAAAACATTTATCCGCACTGGATAGAAATAAGTAAAGACAGAAAACTAAAACAATTTAACAAATTTAATACACAAAATTTCTTGGTGTTCTTCTTCAGATGTAGAAAATTAATGAACTAAGAATGAAATGGCATAAGACAAAAACAATTGTGATCAATAGTCATGAAAATTGGAAAGCTTGAACAGACACAAATATCCACAGAACGGAACAAAGGTGAACAATAATAATAATATCATCATCATCATCATCATTATCATCATCATCATCATCATCATTTTCAAAAATATTAAAAACTCTCAAAATTGTGGCATGAAAAATTTAATAAACGTTCCAAATTTCTGACCTGTGTCCTTCTTCAGGGAACATAAAATAATGAGTAAAGAAAGATCACACGAACACACATCAAGGCATAACACATTGGCAGACGAGATCAAATTAATCTAAACAAAATGCAAATAAAGGGGCAGAAACTAGAACTGAGCTCAAAACAACAGGGATGGTAAGTAAAGACAATGCATCACCACCACATTCACCACCATCATCATCATCATCATCATCATCATCATCATCATCATTAAATCTAAATATAATTCTGTTCAGGTACGATATAAAACGTTTTAAAAAATATAAAATGGATTTATTAAAAATAGTCAACGTCTGGCGCTCAACACTTTTTCAAGATTGACAATAATTATTCTGATATAAGACATACAAAAAAAAGGCAAGTAAATACGTCTCAGGGCCAGAAATAGAAATGGAAATAGAGCATCATCATCATCATCATGAGCAACAGCAGCAGCTGCATCCTTAGAATCTTCATCATTGCTTTGTTCATCGCTATGGTAACATCGATCACTTTTTTTTGCTGATCTTCTCGCCCTCATCATCACTCAACGATCATCTAAACACAACAGTAATGATAGAAGGGCAAGAAGGTGAGAATGGTAACAACTCGACAACAACGCAGCAACGATCAACAACAAGGAATTAACTTCTTATAGACAAGTGATTTTACACCGAGAGGAATGACAAGCAAAGGAGCAAACAGACGAAACAATCCGACGTAGTGTAGACGGCTTAATGGAATCAAAACAAGGAATTTCATTCAGAAACAGGTCACAAGGTCCGAAGTATTGATATTATCCCATCCTCACAGTCTCACTGTGAAGAAAAACAATCTCGACGGTGACTTTGCGTCGCTTGTCATTAAGTTACAAATACTATGAATGACTCTCACATTAAAGGTCCGCGCGACTCGACTCTCATTACAGACCAGCCTTGACAGCAATACAATTTCAATTTCGAACCCGATCAAACGAGGCCTAGGCGAAATTTGACGGGAGAATGCCAAACCACTGTATCAAGAACAAAATTTCCCGAGTGAAAACACACCTCTAATATGTTAGAAATTAGTAAACATATTACAGTAGTCTATTGTGCTTTGACTCTGAAAATATCCTCCAGATAACGTAGATTCGCTCCGACCCTGATGAAACGATTTAGCCTCCAGGGAAAGAAGCTTTGTCCTGTGGAGAGAAAGTTGTCAGCCATTATCGCATTGGGAGTGCCATTACATTTCATTTATCGGATGGATGAAATTGATATGCCCGGGATAAGAAATTGGGTTTTGTCGTTGCTTCCTGATGTGAAAAATCCAGAAATGACGGCTCCCCAAGGAAACCAGCTGTGTTGACGTGAGATAAAACGGAATTTACTGTAATTTTCACCGTGCACTCTTAAGTGCCGGGAAGTTACAAACCACGGGCACAGAGTAAAGGGGAAAATGTGAAGTGCTTAGGACTTAGGTATACGTATAGTCTGTTTCGATGTTGGAAATAGTATTTCATAAATGAGGTCAAATGCAAATAGTAAATGTATAGCTTTGTTTAGAAACCTAAGCCGATTCTGACGACATGATCGAATTTCATGTACGAGCCTAATGGGTCCTAAATATTTTTGGCTTATGTAACCGCCATGTTAACAAAATGTGATATAAAAAGAGCCTTGTCATGGAGTATACAAGAAATGGCTGGGAGGTACATTCACTTCCGGGAACTAGTAACCACGCGCACAGCGCAAAGGGGAAATGTGAAATGCTAAGATATTTGACATACATGTCAAAGTCTGTATTGATGTTTGAATTATTGTTTCATAAATTTGTTCAAATGCAAATAACAAATTTATAAATAAATTTACATGTTTGTTTAGACGTTTAAGTGGCTTCTATGGACATGATCGGATTTCATATACGAAGTTAAGAACCTAAAGTCCTAAACAGTTTATGCTTTAGTCATCCCCATTCTGATAATAGCAAAGACCGTATCGTTCTATGGATTATGTAAGAGAAATAACGTCTTTGCACAGGCATACCTCAAAATGCGGTCTTTCAAAAATAGACCTTTCTCATGGAATATTCATGAGCAGGCCAGGAAGTACATTCATTCCGGAGACCAATAAACATGGGTAGAAACTGCTGTGTTCCGTATTGCGAGGCAAGTTCTGATCGAAGTAAAAGGCCGTACGTTACACAGTTTGCTTGTTACGAAGCCCTCAAACGCCAGTCAAATATCAGTATCCTCTGGATCCCAGAAAATTGTTCAAGATGAGTTGGTGTGAAATGGCGCAAACTGGCAAAATGAGAAGTGCAGTCATATGATGCAAATGAATTTTTTGTCAGGCAATATTTAAGGAGAGAAGTTAAAACAATTAGAAATCAGTTTACGAATGTTTCAGTGTATAAGGCGTAGTGATAGGATGACTCTTTGATAATTTTCTCTTCTTTCAGCTCGCGTTGCTCGATTTTTGAAATTATCTATTTTTGAAATTGTCCATCTTATTTAATAATTTCCTTAATAAGTTACTTTTGATGTATGAAAGTAGGGTATTTCTAGTGATTATACCCTTAACCGTGTTGAGTAGTTACAAACTCTTGCCTGCTGGTGCGTATTCGACAAAAACGCCTCGGGTATGGGTAATCTCCCTTGACAATGTGAATGTAGCGCGTCATGGTGATAGACATGACGTAGTTTGGCTGACGTGGAATGTGGAAATCCCTGTCAGTATCTCAAATTTTGGTTAAGCCAGACACCCCATATTAAAAATAGCTAGCTGAGATCATAAATTACTTTCTTGGCATCCGGTTTAGGGAGACAGCGAATCCTCTGCAGAGTTCTTATTTTATGGGGTGATCCAATCTGAACTGGATCAGTGCATAAAACAACAACAACAAAAAACATTGGACAGGGTTCTCTTTGTTTTCTCAAGCTTCATGTTTATGAAATAGGACGTTACTCGTCAGCACGACTGATTTACTTTCAAATGGCGCTTGCGCGGGAAGACCAACCCACAGAAGAATAAAAAAGAAAATCTACAGGCAGGACAAAAACCTAGGTGTGACGTTACAAGATGGGACAAGGTTTAACAAGGCTTAGCAAAATTCACGGAAGAAAAGTCCAAATTACAGAGTGGTTTGTGGACATACACGTGATATATTGATTAAACATCAAACAAAAATCAGTCAATCAATCAATCAATCAATCAATCAATCAATCATCAATCAATCAATCAATCAATCAATCAATCAATCAATCAATCAATCAATCAATCAGTCTATTTTATCTAGCACTCAAATTCAACATCCACAGGACACACCTAAGAACTGATTGACGACAATCACAAATATACTCTCCCACACATGCATCCATGTCAGCCACATTATTTACCTTTATGTCCTTAAACTAATGGTGGCTTTATTATATATGTCCCAACCTCTGTGACATAGTTTGGGGCAGTGGTGTAGCGTCAGGAAGGAGAACCAAAAAATTCAATTCAGTTTTATTCAGAACGAACCCAGGTTGCACAGTAACATATGGTTGGTCAAACATTGATAATGCTTGGCAGTTCAGAGACAGAACAATATAACTGTATCTATAATCATAGACAAAACAACAAAAACTCATGTATATTTATGGACAAAACAACGTAACTGCATTAAATAAAGGAAATTAAAATAGGAACAAACTGAAATAGTAATAAACAAAAGATGGTATCAACATTTTGGTGTGATTGGGGAGGAAATGATGCGTAATAATATGGTCAAAAGTTCAGGAGATCAGAATGACTTTACAAAAACTGACAAAAGAGCAAAAAGTGTGACCGGAACGGTGACATGAACATGAATAACTTGAAAGCGCACAAAACTGCAATCTTTTGAAGGGTACACTAGTATTCTTGCAAAATATACGAACTAACCTATGACTCCCAAACATGTAGGCTACAAGGGATGCTTTGTTTTTGTACTTATCGTGCACAAGCCAGCACATTAAGGGCAGACTGCAAGATTCAAGTGTCCAGGTGCTATCAGATAGAGTGTTATGCGGAAATATAAAGACCTTATGACATGTACCTGTCATGATGTACTAAAGAACCTGTGTAAATTCATCATAATTGTACTTAATAGTTGTAAACCATAAAGCTGAATGCCCTCCGTGAGACCAGCCGATAGCACCTACACTTAAACAGCAACTGTTACTATATTATTTGCCTGTCCATTCCATTTTTTAAAAAAAAATACGTACTGTTGTTACTAATGTTAATGCTCATGTGTTTCTTTGTAAAATCTGAGTAATAAATAATCTTGAATCTTGGCAATAGTTGTCTAAGTTATTATTACAGATATATCATGCTGGTGTTGTGCTGGAATCAGGAGCCGTGACTGGAGGCTTAGATACACAATAATGAGGTTTTCGTTACAGTTGAAATTCAGCTCAAATCTGGGTCTTTAAATAAGAATTTATGCATATCAGTAGATTACTTGTCCACTGCGCTTTTAAATGGATTGAGCTGTAAACAAAAGTCTAGAGAGACTGGGACGTAACTACCAGCTATTGAACTACCGTTCTCCCTCTCCTTCCCCGATCCCCCACAACTGTAAAGGAGATGGGTCGGCGGGTCGCTTTGGTTAAAATCAGTCACATTCGGCACACTCACATTAAAACGTGCATTTGGAGTTACATCTACATTACTTATATTCAAGATTCAAAGTCTATATTAGGCTCTGAGCCAATAACACAACTTCAATACATAATCTATATCAAATCAAAGAAAGTGAAGACGAAGGCGAGGAAGTGCGAAATAGAGAGAAAGAAAGAAAGAAAGAAAGAAAGAAAGAAATGGAATAATAAAGCAGACAGAAAGAAAGAAGAAACATGCGCTAGACTTGATGGTTAATATAATATACATCAGTCACTTTCCTTTCTCGCCACTTTCTCATGGTCTCTCATGCAAGTCGCTGTGTCGATCGTGCGTCATCATTCTCGCTTCTTCTCGCATATAATCACCACTGTTACTTTCTTCCACATTAACGTACTCCTATAATATTTACAGACATAGGTATATAAGTCTTCTTATATCCATCCATCCATCCATCCATCCATCCATCCATTTATCCATCCATTCATCCATCCATCCATCCATCCATCCATCCATCCATCCATCCATCCATCCATCAGTAGAATTTGTTATGTTCACGGCGTTGTAATGGTCTGCACTAAGAGAATTGTGACTGTGAGAGCGAGAGAGAATAGACCTTTCTTATTAGACTAATATGATCACGTGAATCTTGACCTCCATTTGAGACGGAAAAGGGTGCTAAATTTCGGTTTACCATGTTTCATCACAACGGACGAGAGAGATCTGAATGATGAGACAGATAATTTCGGACGCTGATAATTTGCAAAATCGAGTAACGCATGTTCGGGGAAGAGAAAATTAACAAAGGTGTCGTCCTATTGCCACGTCTTAAGCACCGACACATTCGTCAACTGGTTTCCTTGTGTTTTAGCTTCACTCGGTAAAAACTATCTGGCGAGAAATTCATTTGTATCTTATGGCTGCACTTTTCAAGTTGCCATATTGCCCCATTTCATATCAACTCGTCAGGAACAGTTGCCTGGGAACCCCACGGATCTTGGCAATCCACTAGCTGTTCAGGGCTTCTCCTTAAGCAAATTTGTGCAATGTAAAGCCTCGCATCGCTGAACACAACAATTTCTACTCATCTTAACTGGTCCCCGGAAGTGAATTTATCACCCGGTCTGCTCATGAATATTCTATGAGAGAGCAAGGTGAGCAGAAAGGCTAATATACATAGAAATACAAGACTGAGAATAACTGGGGGACAAGAAATGGTGAGAATGAATAGATGATGTGAGAAAGGTAGGGGAGAAGAAATGTTACTGATGTAAAAAAACGAATCGATAAAAAAGTAAAAAGGATAAAAAAAATTCAGGGAGAGAATATCCAAGTATGAATTCATAATGTAATTAGACGAACAGACAGACAGACAGACAGACAGACAGACAGACAGACAGACGGACGGACGGACGGACGGACGGACAGACAGACAGACAGACAGACAATCTAATGGACTCACGAAAGGGCGGACGACTGACGAACAGGTAGATAGATAGATAGATAGATAGATAGATAGATAGATAGATCGATCGATCGATAGATCGATAGATAGATAGATAGATAGATAGATAGATAGATAGATAGATAGATAGATAGATAGATAGATAGATAGATAGATAGATAGATAGATAGATAATATTAAAGAAGTGAGTCGAAAAATTGACAGACTATAACATGAATGCTAAAAAGCGAAAGGGACAGAAGAAAGACTATCACGTACTCGTAGAAGTTCATCGACAAAACAGGACAGGAAGGGAAAAAAGTCAAAAAATAGAGAGGATGGAAGGAGATTACCGAACGGAAGTGGTGAGAAAGTGAAGGTGGAACCATCTTGCTTGGAACTTTCCTACAATCTTTTTTGATGGAGATTCCATAAGCAAATTTTCCAAAGGCATATATTTTTTTGCAACGGCCTTCATAAGTGTTCAATATTATTTTTGAACATAGACCAAGGACGGTATTTTAGA
>JAWQUT010000020.1:38502-55441 GCA_033807755.1 Ellobium chinense | reverse complement strand
GAGGAGGGGGAGGGTGGAGTTATTTGACGAGGTAATTATGACCCGGTTGAAAACATCACTAGATAACATTCAACAATGTTTAACAGACGAAACTAACAACAAAGTCGAAGAATTAAACAAACACAGCGTCTAATCTTCTCAAAATCTAATTCAGTCTTTGACCCCATGGTTCCTTGCCTGGAGGTCAAGTACCCGGATGGGAAGAATGAATGATGGGGCTGTCCACTCAGATGATGGCCGACTTGAGTTAAAGAAAAAAAGAAATAGAATAGAGGACCTTGAAGTCAGAGAGTCATCTATTGCCATCCATTACAGAGCTTTCGATCTTTAGAGGATATCGGAATGTGAGCCATAGTTTGGTATCTCTTCTAGATCTCGGTCTGTTATTTACAGTGGGCACTGATGTGGGGGAAAGGAGGGAAGGTGGAGTGACGAGACAAAAAAGTTCAGGCGAGGGGCCTATGAGAAATAGTAGAAGGGAGTACTTAGACCAATGCTAAAGATGTTTGATTAATCCTCATGTTACGTATGTATGACGTACATGTACGTCCTAATCCTTTGTCCAAATAGCGCTTGGACGCATATGTACGTCCAGGAAGTAGTACTACTGTGTATCCATAAGAAGTTCCAAAGCGTCTTATTTCATAGATTTACAGAGCGCTTCAAAGTACAGTCTAATGAAACCATGGAAGTGTGTTGACATCAGTGTTAGAAAAATATGGCGAAGGGATTAAGGCATATTGTCCAAATATCGGACAAGATGTGCATATGGTGCATCCTTAATTTGTGTGCGTATGAAGGAGAAAGAAACATATTGCATATTTTTTTGTGGCTAAAAGTCGATTATGTACTTATCCAAAGGCCTCGAAGATGACATAACATTTTGATTGCTTTGGTTTATCAAGCCCTATCTGACTTTCTTGCCTGTACTCATGTTTTACACCAGTGTCTCAGAAAAACAAAAAGCCACTTATTCCTCGAGTACATAGACTTGTTAACTCCTTCGCTACGTATGACGTATATGTACGCACTAACCCTTTAGTCCAAACAGTAGTTGTATGTATTGTGCATGTATCTCGGCTGTTACATTTCTATGTCCTATCTCCTAATCCTTTGTCTTATTTTCTATATAAAAAAAACTATTCTTCCGTACAAGGGCGCAATACAGCCGCAAATCGTGCTAAAACACGTACAAGCCTTTCTCTCTTTAAATAAAAATCTACCTACAGGCTTATGAACTCATGGAAATTTGGTGACATTCGCACTGGAAAAAACATACCCCAAGGAAGGGGTTAATCATATAAACCAGGATGTGGAATGAAACAATCAAAATCGTACAGACGACCAGTGCCACTTATCGAACGACCAAGGTAGCTGCTGCGAGTGCGTTTCACCGGTCTGTTACCCCTGGGTCTGTTGATGAGTTCTGAACTGGTTAGTATGAAAATGTTGGGTCAAGAAGATTTTAAGAAACCCTGTCTTGCCTGTACGGCTTCTTGACTCTGTTAACCCTTTGTGTACCACATACTAGTGAAGTTTATTACCCTTTCAGTTCCAAGGTTCCACTTAATTGAAGACGTACAGAAAGTTCATGGTATAGCGTACTCGCATTTTTTTTTTTGTTTGTGACAAGGGTACACTAAGGTGAAGTAAAAATACAAGAGGTGGACGGAAAATTACGAGGGTGATAAACAAAGTGAAAACCCAATATCAGACAAAGTACGTGTAGATTAATGAGCGCTTGGCAATTTGGTTACATCAACACTTCAAAAAGGTGGGTTAAATGACCTATATGAGAGACCATAGAAGTGAGCAGTAGTTAGAAAAGAGGCAAATACTGAAGAGATTCGATTCAGCATAATGTCCAAATATCGGGACCAGGTGGACGTATGAAGCATTTTTATTTGTGTGCGTATGAAAGAGAGAATTATCCACATGGCTTGCCAAATGTCGAATATCAAATGTACCCAAGGGCCATGGGCTTATCGATTACCACAGTTTATGTCCTTTTTTGCGTTTACTGAAGATTTACAGATGAGTCTCAGAATGAAAGAGAATTCTGTTATTTCTCGGGTGCTCAGACTCGACAACATTGTTTACAAAGAGACCAGTGGCCGTATACATAATCCTTACGTTAGTTAGGTAACCACTGCGGTAACCACGGGAAACTCCCAAAACATTAGTTGTGTTTATTGTGGTTAACACAATACGTTAACTAACGTATGGATTATGCATACAGCCACTGATATCATGAGCTATTCAGCTCACTTATAAACTCAGACAGTCAGTATAGAGTCATCCAGAACACAGATTAAGCATGGGGTAACAGTCATTGGGCTTTAATTGCAGGAGCCAGATTGTGAAAGTCTCTTTGAGTCATTTAATAACATTTTTTCTTCGAACCATAGGAACATTCCGAAGTGGCCAAGGCTAGTCTACAGGTCTGGTGCCATCACTGTGCTCAAATTATATAATTTACATGGGGGAAGGGGGGGGGGTCCTTTGTTTAGATATTTCACGATTCTAAGTTGGATGAAAAGGGGTTAAAATTTGGCTTCTTTTGCAGACTACAAGCCCTCACAAATGAAATCCGCTGAGGCCACTGGGAAACACTACCTACAACAATTATTTGTTTTTACGAATTCAAGACATAATTTCACCACTTTTGCGGTTTGGTTCCGTGTTATACGATTATTTTTACTCTTCTGTTATTGACTCTGAAAGTCCAATCTTTTTTTTTTTACCACTTAGGCTCCTGCAACCTTTAGAGAGGAAATGTATCACAGTCACAATCATCACTATTATCAACATCATCATCATTTTTATAGCGAACATCACCGCTTTGGAAACATTAATTGGATGGAATTCCGAATGAAACTCACACCTGATGCTCATGTCTCGAAGGATAAAAGAGCTTGGAACTCGCTTGGATGACGCTCCTGTCTCGATTGGCCGAAGGGTCAGGTTAGGGTAGGGTTTGGGTTGTATTAATGGACGTTGTGTTCCGGTGAGAGCTATGGGTCTCTCTCGGTTCTCCTTTCCATTAATCTAGCACTAGTCATAAATAAAAATGTAGTGAATACTGCAAAAATAAAATATACAGTAAAACATATGAATAATCGGACCTTGGTTCTTCATCAGATGAAACATAAATGACAAACAACAAAACTGAGGAAATTATGAGGAAAGAAAAAGAAATGAGCAGAAATCATGAGAAAGAAAAAAAGGCTTCCGTCATAACATGTAATAAGGAATCCGACGGAGATAAACATACACACGCAAGCTGCACAGGACTGAAAAATTTTAGCAGATAAGGTTTCATTCCCCTTCTTTTAAAACTACTTTCTTCCACTCTCTCGCTTCCCTTCCATCTTCTCTCACTAGCACACGCCTCATTCAACCCCTCCCCACCCCCCTCGATTCCTCCTCGCTCCAATCACTCCTTTCCTCCTACTTGGTTAACACTCTCTCTTGCGGCTTCTCTTCTGTTTCTTCGTCACGTTCTCTCTCTCTCTCTCTCTCTCTCTTTCTCTCTCTATTTCTCTCACACACACTTCCGTTCTATCTATTATTGCTTGCTCATCAGATAGGGCTTTTGTTTGCAATTGTCGTAATCATCATCATCATCATCATCATCATCATCATCATCATCATGATCATCATCATTTAAAACTGAGAAAAATTAAAAGCTCAACCTTAATTCAGGTAATTTATTAAAAATCTAGCAAAGAATTCAGATCAAAAATGACATCAAAACGTTTCGGCTCTAAGGCCTTTATCAATAGAAATCATCATCATCATCATCATCATCATCATCATCATCATCATTTGTTTCACACAAAATAAAATAAAATAGCGTCCANGAGAGAGAGAGAGAGAGAGAGAGAGAGAGAGAGAGAGAGAGAGGTGGGGGGAGTTCAGCTAGAACAAGAACAAAGGCGTCATCCAGGTCATCATCATCATCATCATCATCATCATCATCATCATCACCATACCATATACAATCATATACGATTTTATGGCTTAGTAAGAACATCGCTAGAAACTTAAATACACTATAAATATGAACAGAGATCTCTATAGCCATAGAACTAGATCTAATCCTGAGCTAGGAAACAAAGTAATAAAATTTTGCAAATCAAAGTCAGATATCGACATATTTCCCCTGACCTCTAACTATTTAAAAACAAAGTACACTGACAGTCTCACACTGCTTCTCCCCCACGTCTGCACTTAAGGCACATATAAAAATATGAACAAGACAAAGACTCCATTTGACAAATGGGCAGGCAGGCAACGCACCAGCGGCGAAAGAATACCTAGCGCACCGAAAGGCATCATAGACGAATGCATTAGACTCCGTGAAAAAGTTGGACGTGTGGCGAATTTGGCGGATTGAAAAGATCTATCGGAGATTGTATTTCGTTGCTATACACATTTTTTTTTTAAAAAAAGGGTAAAAAATATTACGAGGACTGATGTGTATAGTTACTTCTTGTGTATTTTTCTACGAATTTAGGTGAAAAGCGCATGTTTTTACGTTACGTAGTTCTAACGAAATCTGTGACACAAATTTGGCTGAAGCGTTTTATTAATATACATGAGAATGTTGTAAATGCACGTGAATGTAACAATGCATTGTGAACATGTGTGATGTTAGAGTATGTAAACTTTGGTTTGTGCACACCTTTTACCGAATTACTCAAAAACCTGCCATTAGATGTCTCTAATATTTTGCACGAGCCCCTGTATGGGTCTGGACGTTATGAAAATACTGATTTCAATGATCAGCATTTGGTAATTTAGAAATTTCCTTATCATTTATTAGTAAAATATTCTCGGTAATCTATCACGTCGTACATTACAAAGTATCATATGTTTACCTTAATAGAACACATCATTTCCATGTTCCGTTCAAAACTTCGTGCACACTTTTTCCCTTTATATATTTTTTAAAATCATTACAATGGCATGTGCATGTGAAAACCTTCGTATGTACACATGAGCACGAGGGTGCACATTTATTGAACGCGTTAAGGTGTGACGCTCATACTGTTTCTCATTTAGGCGTACATTAGTCATCGGCGGCTCTGCTGTTTTGTCTGCACATTGGTAGATCTAAATAAATATGTCTTTGAAGGTAAAATGTTTAACATTGCAACGGATCACCCTACATTTGTACAACTACTTTTGTAAAGAGGCTAGGCGTGGTCACCTGTATCACAAGATTTCGAACCCCGCACTGCGAGTCCAACATGCGCTGGGATATGATATGATATCGTTTACGAGTGATTCGGAAGAGGAAAGTTAACAAGACACTGTGAGTCACCACTTCACCTAAAAGTGAGGGTACTAATACATAATTGCATTATTTTCACCTTTTTGTTTGTGTGTATGTTAGCCTTGTCACGTTAAATTTGATCATTTTGATATCTCCATTTTAGTAGATCACAGATACGCCCCTGGTCGATTTTTCACCCTCTAAAGTCTAATTTTTGTACTGTAAACAAAAATAACCCAGAACGATCCAATTTATATAGATTAAAGAAAGAAATTTAGATACCCGTTATTATTCTGTTGACAAAAAATAATACCTGTAACGTCCATAAGAAAGTATAAGTTGATGCAAATATTCAGAGAAATCTAATAGCGGGTTCTTGAGTAATTCGATGAATAGCTCGCACAAAGCAAAGTTTACGGACTATAGTAGCTGTAGTGCTTAAAATGTCCATGTGCTGTCCCGTTGCATACTGTATTTTGCCCATGTGCCACGGCTGTGGTCTACGCTTATACCCAATAAACTTGTTAAACTTGTTAAACTTGTTATACCCACACGCGCGCACGCACTTACACATTCTTGCACGCATACTCACACACAAACCCACCTACACACCCACGCACAAGCTGCTGTTATAGTCTAGTGTTTGTGAGGAGTAATTACTCTGCACTTTTTCTCGTGATACCTAGGCTATTGCTATGTCTATTGCTATGTCTCCGAGCCAAGCTGTAACAATTTTTCCACTACAATGCTTATTATTTTGATCTCCAAAAGTTGTTCTGGCTTCTAGCTTTTGTATGGGTCTGACCGACTTCTTCGCAAACTGATGTTTGAAGATATCCATGAGAGTTCGGAGTTATTGAAAGACGCAGTCGTGTATTTGAAAATATAGACTAGACTGTCTACGAGGTGAGATCCAAAAGTCCTCGGACTTTGCCTATTAAAGCTCTTTGACTTAAGTTACATAGACTGCTCCATGTGAATTCTCCCTGTTCCCTAGGATAGTAATTCGACTGAAGGGAAGGAGACTTGATATAATAGAGAAGATAAGAGACAGAATTGCAGATGGTGCTCGATATACTGACACGTAAAGATTTCCGGGGGTTACTCTAGACTGTTCACTAGTTCAGTTCCAAAATAACATCGAAAGTAGTGGAGGAATAAAAGACCTAAAGTACATGCCCACCTACGCCAGGACCCGATGACTTAACTTCACACCCCCGTTATTCGATAACCGCCTGGCCTATCTGAGTAAATTAAACATCAATGAAAAGCCCATTCTTTCATTGTCAATTTCATCCCAATAACATTACTTCTCAATGCGTAAATGACCGTAATAATCCTCTTTCAAGACGATGGGGTAGGCGCCTCACTGTCTGCCTGCGCGATATAAACTTTTGAGGGAACATTTGGTTTTTATTACAATGGTCGCATTGTTTGACAGCGATTTTCCTCTAATGATCCTCCTCATTGGTTCTAGAGATCATGTGATCTCAGATCAGAAATGGATGACGATTAAAATGTACTTCGTTCGAATGCTGTCTGGTAATTACGACAGAAGTTACGGCGCATCATAGTTTTCTGAGCGTTTTTTTTTTCTGTGATCAGCGATTGACTGCGCCGATGAGGTAGTAAAATTTAAAGTTCATTCATTTTTCTCACGATAAATCACATCAAGAAAAAAAAACTGACTAACTTTTACATGTGAAATTTTAAATTTTCAACACATATCAGATCGCTTCTCGGCAGCGGTCTGAGCCATCTCTCCTTCTCTGGAATCCAGGGGCAGATCACTCGCAGTGCGAATCGCACTGCACACAAATATCGACTCGTAGTGTTAGTAAAACTTTACGATCTCTTATTCTGAAGGCATTTGGACTGACCGAGTGTTGAACGGAGTTAAATGCATTTGGAACTCAAGATTTATTAAATTTTACTAAATTTTAGTAATATACTTTAAGAATAGAAGCCCCATACGGATCTCCCGGGCTCTTTTGTGAACTGCAAACACACTGACTAAGTATCGGTATCAAGCCTACAGAGTTTAGTTCTAAACTAGATCTAGATTTTCTTTAGGTTATATCTAATTGACACATTCGTTGTCAAACTGATGTCTACGGGCATTTATCTTGTTGTCACTACTATTACACTTTGCATGCGCACGTAACGTTAAGTTTTAAAAGCATTTAAACATGAATCTTAATCTAGCTGTAGTCTGATAGTGATAACACTCCCACCTTTCATACCAGATACTGGGAGTGATTATAATCAGTCAGAAAGTTAAGAACGTTTGTGTTTTTGTTATCCATAGTAGAGTGCATTTGAGGCATTTTGTAAAAACAAAACCTTTTTGACTTTTAAATGACATGGTGCTAAGGAGGGGCGTGTTTAATTAAACAGGCTTCATTGTGCTGATTAACATATATATATGCAAAATATTGGGATTTTCCCAACGTGTGCTTGTTTTTGGAGAGACACCCTCTTTGGAATGTCCCAAGTTATTGTCAAGGGTCTCTCAGACACCAAAGCTTGTTCTTTCCTAACACTACTCCTAGTCTTAACCCAAGAATGTCTTGCATATTTCTGATTTGTGGTATGAGGTCGTGGGGGAGGGGGGGGGATGAGAGGAGGTATGGAGGAGGAGGTACTTGGTGATTAAACTCCAGTCATTTCTCATCATTATTTATAAATATAAAGACATGTAAAAAAACAGTTGTGAAACTAACAGAAGTCGTAGTAGTAAATCATGTTTACTTAGCCCCACCTCCACCGTCCATTAATTTCATGGAAATTATGGTCCTGCCTTAGGAGAGTCCCACTAGTTTGCCAGAACATAACAGATCATATATTCGCATCAAAATTAAAAGAATAATTTCCAACGTAATTTACAGGTTTTAGAATCCTCTGTTCAAGAGCCTCTATGATCAGCTGACAACATTATTTTGAATTGGTGTATCATTGACCTGAAAAAAACCCTTTTCTAATGAAAATGTTATCCAGAAGCTGAATGAAAAATACACCACTGACTTTGAAAATGTGAATAGAGACAGGTGGCGTCAAAAAAATTCTGGACTCTATGAAGCGGCACTGATTTTTAAAAGACCAAAAAAATTTTAAACAGCATGAGTGTCTTTTGGACAGGAAATTTGAACTGCTCACCTCAAAATCACAGTTCCAGTTCCTCAGGCTGGGTTCTCGAGAAGAGACAACAGACAGCAGAACAAAGTCTGTAAACTTGAAATTCAGATACAGGAGCAGCGGGAGGAGTTACGGGCAAAGAAAAAAATATGTCTTCTAGAGGTTCAGCAAAAACATAAGAAAACAACAGAACTTATGCTACTTCAACACCAAGAAGGAATAGACATACTGCAGGATAAAGCTGGAAGGTCACAGCTGGAGACTTCCAGTCTCGAGAAACAACTGTTAGCCGAGAAAGAAAGAACTGAGACTGAGAGGAAAGAAAATGAGGTGGTGCGGAAAAAAATTAGCAAAGGAGGAGGGGAAGGGGAGAAATTATAACATTAAAAATTCAAACAGACGTCATAAGAGACAGAGAGAAACAACTGATAAATTAAGGGAAGATGCAAGAAAAAAGGGGAGTTGCATTTGAGAATTGAATTCAAATTCAGAGAACTGCAAAAATAAATGCTGTGCTCAGCGATAAACTTGAGGCCTTAAAAAGGCACACATAAACAATTTGAAATGTAGGTCAAAACTGAAGATTCGGCTGCACAGGGTGTTGTTAACTGCAGCCAAAACTGAAACTCTGGAACGGGAAAATAGGAAACAGGAAGACATGCTTCAAGAGATGGAGACGTACATATCATTCTTAGAGAATAAGGAAAAGTCTGCAGTTCCCTCTCCCATATCCTCCTTTGAAGATGGGAAATTCACATCTGAAGTGAGAGTATATGTCAGAAGGTCAGTGCTGATTTTCTCTGTAGGCTTTTCTCTTAAGACGGCTGAACCAGACAATAAAACGGAAGCTACCTGCAAAGATGCATCCCGCCGGATGACTGTCACACCATGAAGTTCAGCAGTTTTCAGTCTCAAATAACATGGCAGTTTTCCCTTATCCCCCGTATTTGCTGGAGTTTGTCTTTGTCCCAAAGACTTTCCAAAGACGAACATTCATTTGAAGGGAATTACATTTGAAAGTACAGAAGAGCTATTAGCCAAATCACAGATGATGCTTTACATGCTGACCGAGAAAAAAATATTTAGAATATATATATCTAGAATAAGTCTTTGGAGCTTTGTAGGCACTTTACGAAGATTTTGGATATCATCTCGTATCAGTTAATGAAGCCCTTGAGGGTCAGTGGAAGGCAACATACTTATTTCAGAAGTTGTGGAGGAGGAAGGTGAGGGATGTAGGCCTCTCCACTCCTACCTTCGTCTATGATCTAGACCTACATGTAGGCTGCTACGAAGAATGGAATAAAAAGGGGACAGACTTTGGTTACATAAAATATATTACTGTGGGGCCTCAAGACATCAGACCACATTTTATTCTTCGAAAAGTCCAGCAGTCTCCTTGCTTTGATCTGGCCTCGGGATCTTTAACTTTCACAAGTTTACTAGGAGAACCCTGCAGTGCACTGTGTTGCCTACTAAAAGTACAATACAAAAACAGAGTGAGCAAAAGGATATTACTTTCCATGGGACTATGCACATTCTTTTCAGCATTTAGTTTTACTCATCAGAAATGTTTCCCATTGATACATCCGAAGAAGAAACGGAAATAGCGTCCTTTGTGCGTGTAGAAACCATGCTCCCAAACAAACAGTTCCTAGAGATTTCAAAGCTTAAACGTTTCCACGTATTTCAAAGTACCAGTAAGCCCAATCTTTGAAGATTTGTGTGAATATGAGTGAGTGAGAAAACAGCACATGGAGTGGGGTAGGGGGGAGGGAAAAGAGTCTCTTTAAATTTTATACCATTTAAAATCTTGCTCATAAAGGACAGGTCCACAGGAATTCACGCTTTTAAGGCCCCCTTGCATTTAGAGTGAGTCCTGTCTGTAGCGACAAACCTTGTAAAAGCCGCACCTTTTATGAAGCGCAAAGGAGACAATGTCTAGAATCTATAAAGACATCATCATCATCATCATCATCATCATCATCATCATCATCATCATTTAAAACTGAGAAAAATTGATAGCTCAACCTTAATTCAAGGAATTTATTAAAAATCTAGTTAAGAAATAAGACTGAAAATCACTTCTAGAAATATCGGCTCTGAGGCCTTTATCAATAGAATGAAACAAGAATTATATCTTTCGCAATAAAAGCAACCACATTAAGAAGAAAAAGAAAAGACAAGCATGGAAGAGTGATCATCATCATCATCATCATCATCATCATTTAAGAAAATATTACAAATCTAGAACTTTAAAACAGACGTAAAAAGGTAGGTGTTCACAGATAAATAGTCTAGTGAATTTAATAGACAAATTTTCGATCTAAACAGCTTTTCGTCAGGCATAAAAAGTATACTAAGACACACAATGAACTGGTAAAACAGGTATGAGTGACAAATAGAAAAAGTAAAGTAATTTTAAAAGTTCATCCTCATCATCATCATCATCTTCATCATCATCATCATCATCATCATCATCATCATCATCAACAACAACAACAACAACAACAACAACAACAACAACAACAACAACAACACAAACAAACAACAAACAGCTTCTACCTTATCCGCCTCTCCCCCTCCTCCCTCGGCACCCACAAATTTAAGAAAAAAAAAACTCTTGTCAGTGATCCGTTCCTAACCACAGTCAGTTGAAGTTGAAGATGATTTTTGATCAAAATGTCTCCTATGGTTCAACCAAGGGTGGGCTAGGGGTTTACGCTAATCGACATATACAAAAATGTCCCGACTAGAAAGGATGATAATATTAAAGGAGCTAACAATAAACGGTGTCAGATTTAGGCATGGGCATGATGGGCACGTGTCCAGGGCTCCGCGCATGTAGGGAGCCCGGCACTAGAGAACGAAAGACGCAAACATAGGAGAAGAAGGAGAAAGAGGGAGAGAGAGGGAGAGAGAGGGGAAAGGAGGAAGAGAGAGAGAGAGAGAGAGAGAGAGAGAGAGAGAGAGAGATAGAAAGAGAGAGAGGGATGGAAATCACGGCCTTATGGTATGTTGTCTGAGCTCAATAAACTTAGTGTTATTGCTATTGTTATTGTTATTGGTATCAAAAGGATCCCGTACAATAATTATTCTTGTATCCAAGGCACCAAGGATCCTAAAACCGCCCCTGGCTGACAACCAAATTGTACACACTCTACTACACATTGTCTAATCTCCATCTCCTTTAACTCTCTGCATTCAAGGACATGATTTATTGAATTTTACATAAACCTCCGTTTGAGGAACGTTCAAAAGGGAATGTGACTAGACTACCTCTTGATCCTATGCAATTTAATACTGGGATGAGTTTTTAATGTGGTTGTTATGATTTAATTTTAATGGTGTGTTGTCAGAGTGTTCAGACTTTCGGTAAGAGCGTTCTTGGGTGCACTGGCGTAGCAAGGATTATTTTTTTGTTGTTTTTTGTTTGGGTAATCTAGCACTTACATCCAACCAGCTGTCGGTCTGAAATCATCAAAGTTTACTTGCACCAAAATTAAAAAAAAAAAACAACAACCCAAAAACTGCTGTCTTTATCAACACCGCCATTCCGTATTGTATATAATACTGTAAAAGTGCCAATGTCAAATATCACAATAGAGTTATCATTAAGCAGCAATGAGAGATAATCAAATGCACTTCGACGAGAAATTTCGGTTTAAAAAAAAATGTGAAGCATAAGATCACTTTCTTCTTCATCCAAGAGGTAAAAGTAGCGGTCTTAGAATTTAATCTCTTTCAATTCAACAAAATGAATTAGGGTTCTGTTTGTCACGAACTCTGCAATATTTGAGGGTTTACGGTACCGTCTAGACCATTAGCCAGTTGTCGCCAAAAGAATTAAATAAAACAACCCAAGAAACACTCGGGAAGTCGCTGTTCGTGCGCAAAAACAATTATAAAAAAAAAGAATAACATTCAGCACAGAGGGTAATCTATCTTTTTGTACGAATATTCGCCACCTGTTTTTAAAGCTCCCTTTTGAGAGAGGTGAATTTGTGAAACAGTGAATGGGTTCTCAGATTATTGGTGAAGAAAATTAGCCTGTCAATGACTGTAAATGGCTCATAGGTAAAACAGTATGAAAGTGATGTTTGAAAATTTGACAAAACATTTCAAATTAGTTAAATCTTATCAGATATATACGATAATGTCTTGGCAATCTCAGATTCACAGATTCCATTGACGCTACGCCCCTGATTGGGTGTTTGTAATCATACCTTAAAAACATTTCATGTGAGAACTGCTAATCGTGGCATAGGGGTGGATGAGAAGAAGAGTAAGGGTGAGCAAACTGTCTGACTGTCTGGTAATCAAACCGGAAAAAGCGTGCTGACATGTAATCAGAAGTCACACTGGAGTACTATAAACTAGTGCTGGGCAGGTGTCGATACAGTATACTCCAAACTGAGTATTTCTTAAAGTATCAACACTGGCGGATATCTGTTGAAAAGTATCGAGTAATCTAACGTTGTGCCCAGCAGCCTATAATAGCTCAACATTTTGATCGTCTTCTTTCTTGTCTCATAGTGTATATGTTTGTTTTCGCTTTAGAAACACTTGTAAATCTGTTTTCTCAAAGCCACATATATCTACATTTTCTTTTAAGTCACACTCCTTCAAAACATAAACATGTCTGTAAGTCTCTTCTTTGACCGGTTAGACACTTAAGTTTTTACCTTTGGGAATGTTTTGCTCGTACAGTAATGTTATCTGATATAAATAACATTATTGTATATTGTCAGGAATGGAAGGATCATAACCTGGTCAGTGTAACATGACTGATTATGACTTAATCAAGAGCATGCAGCCTGCTTCCACCCCCACACCCCCAACTTCCCCCCAGCAAATGAATGCAATTTTCAGCAGTTTTCTCCCTAAAATACCAGCGTGTATTGTAGACTCTAACTACACTGTAATTTTCCACTTAGTGACGAGAATAGGCATGTTCTGATTAAATCTCAATTTTATAGCGGTCTATTTGGTTTTTGCCTCGTATCTTACCTTAATTCGTCGTTAAATAATGATTTCTGACACATTTGCCCGCAAACTGAGTTTTACAAAAAATAAGGCACTTGATACCAGTGAAATGCACTTATACTCGTATCGATACCTAAAATGGTGTATCAGCCCAGCCTCACTATAAAACTCCGTTCCCGCTCATCACTCAGCCTTTTTTACAAACTATCTCAGTCGAATGAATCCTCAGTTGAATGAACAAGTGTCTCTGAAGTCCTGGCTGGCTCAAGACCGACACAGTCTGTTGAATCGTGAGCATATTATAGGTAAGAGAATGGCCCAGGAATGTCGTAAGGCAATACTGGATAACAATCTTCATGTCGTTTGGTAACGTGGTGCTGGGAAAGTGATCCATCGTTACCCCACGCCTCCAACAGACATAAGAGAAATGGGCGTCCCTGAGGTTTAAAGACGAAGGTATGGGGTGCACAAAATTTGTATTCTTGCAACGCCAATATTTTTTTTTTCCATTTGTAGGCGACGACTCCTAGATTCTGATTGCTGGATGGCTTTAATCAATTTTAAGCTATTTTGTGACCGCTATAGAATATGAATTATGGCGAACTAGATACCTGTTCCTATTCGAGTGACATTGGTAGCGAAGATTAGGCACACGCTCCAGCTTGAGAACGTTCAAAACTGGGCGCACATTAATTTAAGCTGCCCAACATAGTCTTCTGCTGAGTACATACACACTATCCTGCTAAATAAAACCGTTTGTGATTTTTTTTATTCATTTTCTTGTAAACTGCCTTAGACATGCCATACATCATAATAATGGTTGTGTTAGGTTTGAAGGTGCCTCTACTTCTGGATATGTGTGGATATGTGTAAATTATTTACACTCATTGAGATTGGATGGGCACAGTGGTAAAGCTTAAAATACCGAGAAGTGGTGGCACACTTACATGAGAGACAACTGGAGCTCAGGAGGCAGGAGTTCATATTATGGGGGTGGGGGTTGGAGGGGGAGGGGCTTGTTTCGAAGGGGTGAGCTTTCTTCGAAGCTTCTTCAGGTCAGTTTTATAAAGCTTGATATCGTTATTCGATTTTTCTGTAGATCGACTGATCCCTTCAGACAGAGACGTCTATTTCTGGCTGTTTGTCATGCGGATTCAGTCGACATCATCGGGCCTGAAAGGGTCTAAAAGCTCGGAAAGACATTTCAGCTTCCCACTGCGGATAGACCCGTAAAACAGCTGCAGCCAATTACAGTAGTCTGCCATCTGAGCAGTCAGGAGACATTGCAAAGATCTTCCTACTATACTTCAGGTCACTGAGTGTGTTGTCCATTAGTTACATTACCACCAACATATTAAGACTAGTCTACAGTAGCAGTTCATTGTTTCCCTTTCTGTGTGTACAATGATTCAGCTGCAGCTATAGATGTCCCCACATTCTGTCATTTTCATATGGTAAATTGAACTATAACACCACAAAGCTCTATTATTATACCAAGCAATTCAGCAAAGAAAATGAAATTGTAGAACTAAAATTACCTGTGTGTAAATGAGGACGTTATAAGCCAGGATTTCCAAATCGGGTATGCTTCTCCCCCGAATAAGGAACATATTAAAGGATTATTTTGATGGGGTTGATATTATTTTGAGCGGTATGTTTTTTTTAATGGGGTTATGTTAAAGACAGGAAAGAAAGGAGACGTGCGACTGACCTACTTTATTTTCACCAATCTCTTCATCAGAAATCTAAATGTTGCTTTTGGTTTTGATTTCCTTCATCAAGACTAAGAAAATGCCCACCCCAGTCCCTCACTCTAGTCTAATCAGATAAACTGGACTGCTTGTGGTTCCAGTGGTGTTTTTTTTTTAATGCTGCTTCTTCGCTTAGTGTTTTGAAACTCTACACCACTGAATGAGTTAATGAACTTGACAACTTAAGCTGCACTGCCCCCTTCCACATTACAAGGTTTTAAATTAATACGTGCATAATATTGAGGTTTTTCGGTACTGGAGACTGTCTATAGACAGTAGACTTCGATGGCAAGTCCAAATTACAATTCTTTAAATGCCAAACTTTAATAGTTCATAATTTTGCCGTTAGGTATAATCTATACGACTGATGGTAAAGCCCCCGGAGGTGTGTTTCTCTTCTGTGATGTCCAGATCATCTTTGTAACTGGATGCTATTAGACTTGGGATTTCTGTATTACCCAACACCTTCTCTGATTTCTCTGTGCATCATTATGTTGCCTTCAAAAACCTGTCAACTGTGACCCAGTATCAGTGTCCATTGTAATGCTTGGCAAGACTTTGTTTGGTCTTGTTCTGGACATGGCGTGAGCCTTCTTTCAATTCGATACGGATTGACATCTCTTGGTCTGTTAGTATATTAAGGTATATTTGCCCCCTGTTGTAACCTCCCCAGATTTAGATTCATCCTTACACTGCTGTGGTTATTTATGAGCATATTAATTGCTCTCCAGCAGTGCTGAAACCTTCAAGTCAACGAGTTCCGAGTTGAGACTGTTAAGTTTTTCAAACCTTTAATCTACTGATCAAGTCATAGACAACTGGTCTGCATCGCACGAGCACTGCCTTAAGGCAATGGATCTGATCCATTAAATTTATTTCCATGCTCTCTCATGTTTCATCTAAGTCTAATTACTACTGTGAGGGCTGACACTCTCGGCTCTGGTCTCGATATCATTAGTCAAGACAGTTTCATATGAGGCAAAGTTTACTGAAGAGCTACAAAAAGCATATTTTACCGAGTCTATCTCCTTTAGCCATAGCATTAGTTAGTAGGATTTTGTAGAGATGAACAAAGAGTAGACTTTTGTAGAGCATTTTATTTTACTGTGAGAAATCTGCAATATCTAAAATAATTTCAAGTGAAAGTAATTTTGGGAGAATTTCCGTATGTGGTAACTGGCGATAAGGAGTTACGCTCGCTTCGACTGATGCTCCTGTCTCGATGGGCATTAGTGTTAGGGTTAAGGGTAGGGTTAGGATTAGGGGGGTAGAGTTAGGGTTAGCGTTGTATTAGTACATTATTCGGAATTAAGGTACTGACCGTAGTTGTAGGAGTTACCACATATGGAAATCCTTTCGTAATTTTTATCATAATTACAGTATCCGGGCCTCAGCGACAAACCGAACCAAACTGAACGCATTCAAATATTTTGAAGATTGCATGCTGATACAGAAAGGTTATTTCCTCTTTTTGATCGAGATCGATTTTCAGCAACCCCAGATTTCTTAACATCTCGTGATCAATGCTTTTTGCATAATGGAACTTGTTACTGCTAACACATTTGAATGCAATTTGTTCTATTTATCTCCATCCGTGGGTGCAGTCGTGTGTTGTTCGACTGAAGCATCACAAACATCGACACCATAATTATACTAACAATTGTAAAGATGTCAGATGCAGACTTTTCCATTCAGGCTTTGTTCTCAAACAATCTAATGTCAATTAGTCTAATGTCAAGTTAAAATATGCTGAAAGACTGTTGCTTACAAGAAAAGACTTCCCGAG
>JAWQUT010000020.1:7557-27539 GCA_033807755.1 Ellobium chinense | reverse complement strand
AAGAGGTGGGGACTGATTGAGGATGGTTAACATCATAGTATCACTCCCACGAGCTATGAGCACGGCTGATGTCGAAATTCTAACATTATTGCGATGCTAGTCCGTAAATGTTTATCCTAATTTCGTTCGAAATCAAATATCACATTGTATATTCAATGTATATTCAATAATATTCAACAGTATATTGAGGAATCCAGCGAGCTTATAGAAACAATGTATAAATGATCATTTTATTATTTTTTTTCCAAGTAATACCAGCTGCATAAAAGGGGAGTTAGAACGATGTTTTGCATTCAGGATAACGTTTGTGCATAAGAGAACATGCACAGTGCAGAAATTAAATCAGAAACGTCATATTCAGTTTACATAATCATGAAAGGTTCACAAACTCAGGTCCCATATAAATTGCAGTCTATCCAGGGAACGGATTTTACCCACTAGTCTCACGAGCCGGACAGTGATCAATGTCCAATCGCAATCGTGCACTCGGTATGACTGTGCCTTGATTACTTAACCGAAAACATGTTCCGCACGCCTATTATACTAGCCCTTCGAACCCGTCTACCACTCGCTCCAAAGTTCTCTGCAATGATCTACCACTGATCATATAAGACTTCTTTGCTATCAAACAGCTTCCACTTCCATAAAATTTTGCATCTATGAATACAGTGCTACTTCCTTTTTCAGCTGAGATGCACTTCGTCAGATTTGATACAAACGTTCCTTTAATTTGGTTTCAGACAAATAGGTGTTCAGTTATTTTTTTTTTCAATAACAATCATCTTTCGAAAAATACTTTTTGTTCTGACGGTCTCGAATAGATGATGCCTTGACGTTAACATATGTAAATAGTGAAGGAACGGCCATGCATTAATGTATTCGCAGGCTTGTCTTGCTGTAATTTATCCCTAGTGCAAACAACCCTGATAATTATAGTATTGTTTAATGTGTAGATTGCAGCCAAAGGCTTGGCACTGGAATTAGACAGCAATAGTGCAATCAATGACGTTAGTGGTTCTCTTTAATCAGTGCAGCAATACCTTCCATATAATTCTTACTGATAAGCCTCTCATATAGACATGAATCTAACATGTTTCTTTCTTTCTTTGGGTATCTGAGGCTTGGACTCTCAATGGCAGACCAGGATGAAGTGGCGTCAGGCTATCAGAAGTATTTCCGCGAAATTCTCGCACACTCATTGGCTGTCGTGACGATCATTAACAACACAGTCAAGCTGGGAGGAAGCTGAAAGGACATGAGATATCAATGGATACACGCACTACTTCAAGAAACGCTGGAAGAAATGGTGCAGCATTAATAGCGGACTCATGACATTGACTGGAGAATCGAGCTATTATTCTCAGCAACACCATGGCTCACGACCGGCAACAAGTTTAGATATAAATGTCAACAAATCGAGGGCGGGAAGAACAATCTGGTCATTGTATCATATCTGTGAATCACAGAAAAAGTAACACAAACACTGGGATTCGGGTGGACTGATAAATCATTTCAAATGTGTGAAGGGTTTGGGTAAATGAGTAAAATTATATTTAGGGGGCTCAGAACTAGTGGCCGTATGCATTATCCTTTCTTTAGTTAACGCACTGCGGTAACCATGGGAAACTATCAAATTGTTCACCACTAGTTAACATAGTTAACTAACGTATGGATCATGCATACGGCCACTGAGCATTACTTTGGAGTTTCAAAATCCGGTGTCTCTATAGAAGTAAGTTGCCCAGTTGCATATCTCTTACCATACATAGTCTATTTCACTAGAGAGTGGCGTTTTTCAGGAATACCTGTTTCAGCTTTTATATGCAGCTACAAAAACTGAAGGTTATCGGGTATCGTGATCACGAAAAGCATTGATAAATATTTTTTCAGCCATTTTTCAGCCTCAAAAAGCATCAGTTTTATTCGCTGATTTTAACTTTTTTTTTCTGCCCCTGAATTGCTTGCTGAACTGAGAGCGAATTAAAGTGTGACGTGCGTCCAAATGTCAAATTAATGTAGGTGTTAATTCTTTTCTGTCTCAGGTATCCACCATTATCCTGAAGTCAGAAGTGAGAATTAATTCAGCCAAAACTGAAGAGTGTTTCATATAAAGACTACTGTATGTATGAAATTTTAAAGCTCCATATAATTTAGATGGAAGAAGTATTCCCGAAAAACGCTTCTTGTATTCAGTAACATAAACTTTTTTTATATACCTTTTAATATTCATTGAATTTAGACATCTTAAACTGAATTTAGTTGGTAAATACCGTTTTTTATTAAATTTTGTTCAATAAGAGACTGTTTATATAAGTGCACTCATAACATTAGAGCTGCCTGGCTTTAGGAGCACAGCATTATTATATACTAGACTCATTTCATAAACGGCAGACAGAATGAGTTATGGAATTTCAATGTAATAATGTGTATAATAATGTAATAATGTAATAATGTGGACGGCTCCTTCTTTCCCATGCCCACTTTTTAAAAAAAAAAATCTTAAATGTTTGATGTCGGGATATGCCATCCTATGAAATGTAACTACATTTTACAGTGTCTGAGTGGTTTTCGTGAACCCCACATTTAACACCAATACCAGCGTGCGCGCATGGTGAACAATGACATAGATGCGTACAAAGAAGAAATGATTGAGTGAAATTTTTCCTATATAAAATAGTACGAATATTACTACGCCTTTAAGAGTGATTCTGGACGGCTGGACCGGCGCACTCGTTTACTTTATGACGGCTTTGCCTTTGAGATAAATTTGCACCTAAATTTAATGGTTGTCAACTAATTTGTGCCTTGACGCTGTCATTTCATTGCAACGTTTCATGATCATAACTTCACTGGTGATCTTAAAAATTAATCCAAATTCCCACATTTTCTGCATATCCATATCACATTCAATTCACTGAGTTTGGGTAATATTCAAGACCATCAGACCAGTTTTAATGGTCAAATGTCAGTGTGAACACACGTCAATGTGGGTCACAGACATTGAAAGTCGCTTTAGGAAAAGAATGAATATACTCATTTAAGGTCACATTATTTTTCATCAGTTTTGTATATTATATCTTTACCAAAACTCTGTTGTGATGTCATTTGATTGTCTGTTCATGTCTGTACGTCCATTGCCCACTTGCTGTCCTGGTTAAATTACACAGTCACGATGCTGTTGGTGTTTTCAAAAAAGTCAATTCAAATTCACATTTGGACCCTGCCGAACGTCTTGATTGTGGAATACCATTTGAGGTTTCGGCAAGGGCCTAAGAGAGATCTGAGAATAGATGAATAATCAGTTTAGCTATGCAAACACTGAGATGAGCTGTTACTGTCTCTAAAACAAGAGTGTATGTCTCTAAAACAAGAGTGTATGATGAGCTAAATTAAAATAACTTGTGCGCTTGTACTTTGTGTCCATATCAGAATAATTATGTAGTTGTATCGTGCTGTTGGATGTAAGATGTGTCTATGCATAAAGTCTATGGTACATTTTATGATAAGAACAGCTCTCTGTAATTGATCTTTGCATCCTGTGCCTTGTGTTGGCTCACAACAAACCTTTACGGTCTGAACCTTGCTGTTCTTTATGAAAACTACTGCAAGTTCTCGTCAACAGCGCTCACCAATTACTGAATTTGGGGGGTTTCCATAAATTTCAGAAAGCGTTTGGACCATTAAAGTTTTGTGTAAGGACGCTTCGTGCCAGGATGTGGAGACTATAATCTATTAAATGCACTAAAATTCTACAGTTAATATTTTGCAGTCGAATGTCCCATCCCTGAAGTTAATGCACAGGTGTGTATGCTTTTCAGTTGGACTGCCTCTTGGTACCATTAAATATTAGCATCCAATGAGAGTGGTTGTCAGTCAATGTGTGCCTTGGCGCTGCCGTCTCACTGCAACATTTCACGATCATAACTTAATTGGTGATCATGAAAATTACATCAAATATCAGCATTTTCTGTATATCCATATCACATTCAATTTACTGAATTTGGGTAATTTTCAAGACCATCGTATCTGTTTTAATCGTCAAATATCAGTGTGAACACACCTCAAGGTGAGCCGCAGACATTGGAAGCCACTTTAGTGAAAGAGGGCCTATACTCAATTATATTCCACTTTTAGTTTTTATTATAATTAGTATATGCCTATTATATCCTTAACATAACTCGGTGATAATGTCTTTGATAGGTTTTGATGGCTGTCATGTATTTACGCTCATTGCCAAGTTGCCTTCCTGGTCATATTACACAGTCAAGATGCTGTTGGTGTTTTCAAGAAATTTGGTTCAAATTCTCATTTGGAACCCTTATCAAAAGAGTCCTGACTGTGGAATACCATTTTGAGGTTTTGGCAAGAGCCTAAGAGATGAGAACTGAGTATAGATGAACAGCCAGCTTATCTGTGCAAACACTGTATTTTGCTGTTACTGTTTTTAAACCCATCGTGTATAATGAGGTAACATGGAACTTGTTCTGTTTGTCGGCTTGCATTTTGTATGTGTACCATAAAAATTGTAGTAGTATCAAGCTGTTCAGTGTGAAATGCATCTATGCGTTAACAATCCATTGTAATATGTGCAACAAATTTCTGTGGTTGATCTTTGCACCCTGTACCTGTGATCGCTCACAGCAAACCTTAATGGTCTGAACCTTGCTGTTGTTTATGAAAACTACTCCCAAGTTCTCGTTATCATCTCTCACCAGTTTGCTGAATTTGGGTGGTTTCCATAGACTCCAGAATGCGTTTGGACCGTTAAGTTTTATGCGAGTACGATCCGTGCCAAGATGTGGAGATCACGCACAAGAATTTGATGCTATCATTTTGCCGTTTAAGAGTTTCATCGTTGTAGCTCATGCACATTCAGCTAAACAACCTTGTGTACTAGACAATATCAGCATTCCATCCGCTCCTCCTTCCGATGCCTAAAAGAGCACCTCAGAGCACCATTTAAGTTGATGTTAATTAAAAAGACAAATAATTATTTCTGAATTTTATACCATGAATGGTGATTGCAATAAAGAAGACATTTTCAAAGTGCCACGTACACTGTGTCTGCCATGCCAACTATGAAATGCCAGAATAGTGTGACCTGAAAAGGTCCTATATACCCGAAGATTCACTTACCAGTCATGAACCTTTAGTTGGAACTTTTTCACGTAATATTATACTGATGTTTTTATAGCTGGTTAAAAATAGGGTGATTTAGACAATGTTTGTAGAAACAAGTAAAAGAATTCATTAAATCTGCTTCAATGTAACGTATGCCTCTGTTAATTCTTCACATCAAATTAAGTATGCACATCTGACCACCTTGCCAGAAAAGTCAATACTCTCTGTGGTAAAGCATTACGGATCTTATAACGACACCACCACTTACATTGTATTTGCCTCGCCAACCATAAAACATCTGTGCAGTGTGACATTAAGAGATTCTGTGCAAAAGTTCATTTACCATTATTGAACTTTTACATGGGATTTCTTTACGGAATATTCCACTGATGTATTACGGTTGGTTTGGAAAGTCGGTGACCTAGATCAGAAACATGTAAAAGACATAGTTTAATGGAAATCTGCTTGAATGTTATGTCTATACAAATTCTTAATGTCAGATTAGGTATACCTAATCACCTTGTCACAAAGTTCCACCAGTAACGGGACACCTTGTAATAGAGCAACTTTACCTTATTGTGTTTGCCTTGCCAGCGATAAAACACCTGTGCAGTTTGACGTTTAGAGATCCTATGGAAAAGTTCATGTGTACCTTTCATTAACTTTTTCGTGGAACCCCTTCATGAAAAACTCCCCAGATGTTTTACAAGTGGCAAAAAATGTGGATGATCTAGATTAGATGTTATGTACGTAGAGACATATAAAAGGCATACATTAGATCTGCCTAAATGTATTTGATGTCAGATTATTAAATAGCTCCACGCTTAATTACAACACTGTCATACCTTTCAAAGGACTTAATTTTTGAAGACTCTGAATATTATAAAGTTTACAGCGCAACCCACATTAATTTTTCATGTATTTAATGTGAAATATTTTAGGGCTGGCATTTTAAAGCATGTTGCAAAACAACAAAAGAAAGCACTATTGTGAAACCAAGTTATTTTAGACTGATGTATAACTTATAGGGTGTGTTGTATTAAGCTGTCGATGTGCTTATAAGCTTTCATAATATGCTGCGCCTCCGCTCATTGTACAGTAATTTGTAATTATTCAGATTTACACTTTCAAGTTGGTGTAACTGTCCGTGATCGATACATCTTGGCTAGCCAAAGAATGTTCATATTTGATTTTATGTTCATCTGTTATCCATAGAAATTCAGACTCGGTAAGTGCTATATTTTCATTCATTTATTCGCCTGATAAATGTGAATGAAATTTTAGGGACATCAATTCATGTCTATCAATGAATATTTAGCCACGAGAATTTTCTATTATCAATTCGGATCTTCCCATGGATCATTTTGGAGAGGCAAGCATGCGCATTTCCTGGTCTTATGACCGTATTGCACTTTACAAACTAGAGTAAGATTTGAATTTCACAGCTAGTTTGTAACGGGCAATATGACAGTAATACCGGGAAGTATAAGGTTTTGTTTTTTTTATTATGCGCGTGAATGGACTCTGCCGTAATGATGCCTAAGAGATTCGAATTTAAAAATAAGAGCTCTCTGCTGTCACACTTCGCTCCTTGGCTTTATTGCTAGGAAAATAAAGCATTTTTTATTTAGTTACAATGGCCTGCTTCCTTATTAAAGTTTGGTTGACTCTCGTAAACAAATTATGGACTTTTCATTTTGTTTGAAATCTGGATATGGAAAACTTGAAGACACTTTTCATATACTATGAGATCATTGACATGAGTCTGTAAATGCCGAGCTAGATTCCCATTGTCTTACAATCAACCAGTTGTCCTTATTGACATTGTCATTATGACATTATGTCATATGTAGGACAAAAAGCCTTTCAAGATAAATAATCTTGGCAATTGAAAATTTGAGCATTAACGGTGAGATCCCTTACCTTCGTAACGATTACATTAATTTTGCATGTTGAAAGCTATTAAGAATGCATACAGCACAGATGCACAGGTGTAATTCTTACGACGGTAAGGGATCTCATAGTTAATACACTAATTCTAAATTAACAAACCTTCAGTACACGTGGCATATTTATATGTTACATTATTTTGGCATGGACAACTACTGCGTCAGGGATGAAAGGCTGTCCTTCATTGACTGCCTGAAGCGTACACGCACTTTGTCAGCTATAACTTTTAATATGAACAAGGCTTAAATCTGTACATCAAGTTTTGAACAGCTTATGAGAAATGAGTCTGCGCTTTAGGCAGTCGACAGACATGTACTTTATTCAGCGCTAGAATTGCACACCAGTTGCCGTATGCATAATCCCTACGTTAGTTAACGCACTGCGATACCCACGGGAAACTCCCAAAAGATTAGTAGTGTTCACTGTGATTAACGTAATACGTTAACTAGGGTATGGATTATGCATACGGCCACAGGGCATACTCAAGGCATACTGATCTAAAATCCAACCCCTCTCCCTTCCTTTTGGGATCCGTTTGCATTGAACATGCCTTGATGTGCAGCTCCACTGCGGCTCTTTGGATTTATAAGACAATATGCTAGTACTTGGCCTAATTTATGAAGTGCGACTTTGAGGGTCAACACTGACGAGATTAATTTTTCAAAAAAAAAAAAATCCGGTGATAACCAACGTTAAACTATAAGTGACTTTTTTTTTGACCAGCCGTAGATGAGCTCAGGGAGTTTCTGAAGAGGGCAGATATTATGAGTACCTCAGCATAACATAAACAAGTGTCACGGCTAGCAATAATGTGCTTTCATTTAATCCACATTCAGAGTTTTCGTGAAATTAGTTTCGCTTTATCAATATGTCGTTTATTCCATGTCTAGAATTTTAGTGAAGATTGTAATCCCGTGTCAGTATGTTTTTTTTTTTTATTATTTATTCGATATAATATGCGAGATTGTTTATAAAAACGTGCGTTTCGATTGTCCGAAAAATAACCTGATACTTTTAAGATGAATAAATCTTAACTGATAAAATTTGAAGTTGTCGTGTTTTTACAAGTTGATGAAAGCTCTGGAGTTAAAGTACAAGTAAGGAGGGCTTGGTGGTCATGGTCTATAAACACGTTCATAGGAGAGGATTGCGGGTCCTGTGGCTGGATTTTGATGGACTAGATCTATTTTCAGTTTGCGCTATCGGAATAGGGCAGGTGGATATTGTTCACTAGACCTGGCCAATTTCCTCTGAGGTCCATCATCTAGGGAAAATAATGTTTGGGTTCTTTGGAATCTCCAAAAAGGGCAGATCGCTCTAGGGACCATGAGTACCAACAAATAACCAAGAAAGCAGCTAGACTTGGCCCGCCATGTAGCTAAATTTCATTCAGAAATGGACCGACAGTCAGCAATGGTCCCGAGAGAGAGCGAGATGGACGGAAAGGAAGAGAACACAAGAAAAAGAAGTGAAAAAAACAGAAAGAATAACGTTGGCGTCTCAAAGCGTCGTTTATGAAACTAATGTTCCTGGCCAAAATCCTTTAATTTTAATGTGCTTGTTGCGGTTAATTATATTGTTCGTCATAGCTTGTCCACACACAAACCGTATAAAGAAATGTAATTGTGCAATCGGATCATCGTATGGGGACCGTTTTAATGTTCCTCTATAAAAGCCAATGCCTACCTGTGGTCACCTACGGCAGTTTTTTTCCTTTTTTTTAAAAATCCAAATGTAAAGAAACCCATTATAGTCTATTCCTAAATAAAGGCATCTCAGTCGCAGACTTTGAGCTGTCGTAAGGGAAACAAAAAAATCTGTTCAAACTAGAAAGAAAATTTTATAACCCTATGGGGGGCAGGCGAACCTTGAAGTCTTTAGGATATTATAGATAATCCGGCCGGTGTTTTGCCTTACATTTATAACATAATGTTTGTATATACGACAAGGCGGTCACTGTCGCTTTCGACAGGCGGCCGTCATAAGGAGGCTAAATATACTAAAACATACATATATAAAAGGTCATTCTTAGAATCCGGTTGTCGCAGCAGGTGGTCGTGATATACAGGTGGTCGCAGACCAGGCTCCACTGCACCTTAACATGACTTTCTGAAACAAAGGAAATTATTTAATCTTATCTTGTTGAAATTCCGCGATCTTATATTAGAGGATCAAGAAGTCAAAAAGGCCAAAACACTGTCTTGTTAGACTGGGTATCTTCTTCTGAAGATCTTCTGCTGCCTCTCTCTCTTAGTGAGAGGGTTTCCTTTGTTTATGTAAGTTACTCTTTTTTTTTCAGTTAGGATATCTTGTTAATTTTACCTTGCAGAGACCGGAGGTGGAAGCTTTTTGCACTTTGAAGGCGCGAGAGGATGGCTGCCTGTTTGATGGCTCCCCCTTTGATGATTACGGTGTTAGGGTCATCTTTGCCTTACTGCCATACTGAAGTAGTATTTAGTGCACAACAACCCGATGTTAACACTTACTACTCTGATCGTCACGACAACTGTTGTTGCTAATATTGTTCCTTCCATCTTTCCTTCTCTCCTTCTCTCCTCTTTCTTCCTTCCTTTCTTCCTTTCTTCATTCCTTCTTTTCTTCCTTGCTTCTGTCCTTCCTTCCTACCGTTCTTCCTTCCTTCCGTTCCTTCGCGTAAAAGCTTCCTGCCTTGACAGCTGTTAGGTTGATTTTCGAATTTCTTCGAATTTCAGATCTCCTCGACATGGAGCGGAAAAAAAAACACAACAAACCCCAACCCATACAAAAGTGCTTCGCGAGCATTAAATTACAAATTGTAGCAGAAGTATTGAATTTAAAAAATAAAGTTGTCGTGAGCCCATTTAAGTGCACCAAATTTTCTCATTATCGATCGACCCAGTCTTCCTAACTTTTCTCTTCTCGCTTACTTCACTCTCTTTCGCTTAATTGTGTGACGTCATTCTCCATTGTCTCTCTACTTCCGTCTCTAACGCAAGCTCCTCTCCTGGCAATTTCCTCTTTCCCTCTTCCTCACCACATTTTCTTGTGGCTCTTTTCTTCTTTTTTTCATCACTACCTTCTCCCTTCTCTCTTCCCCTCCTCCTCCTCCTCCTCGACGTCCCTTTCTTTACCTCTCTCTTTCTCCTTCAAAGCTCTGCCCACCCTCTTGCTCTCTAGTTCTTTGTGACAATGGAAGAATCTAAAGACAGTAAACCACAGTGGCAATGAATGCAGAAAAGGTAATCAGTTGTTTATCTTCAGTTAAATAAATCTAGCGCCCCCTTTACCACCACCCCTCAACATACACACGCACGCACGCACGCACGCACGCACGCACGCACGCACGCACGCACACACACACACACACACACAAATTAAAAAAAAAAAAAACTTCCATTATTAAGTTTTTATGCAGCTGACCTTTATCACACATTTCCACTCAGAATCAGATACTGCAGGTTTCAAATGTCTGGGCTCCATGCTTATGCCATATCAAAAAAGAAAAAAAATATAATTACATGTATGTCTAACAATAGGTAGCCCGCTATGCCCCCTATCCCCTCATCCCCCCTCCCCTACCAAGCAAAAAAGAAGTTTACTAACCTCCTTCATTCACTTTTTTAAAATGCAGCTGACCTTTAACACACATTACCAGGTAGATATTGTAAACGAAAGCTGCGGCTTTCAGATATCACGGTTCCATGCTTATGCCATACCTGATGAAATAACCAACATAACTACATCTATGTCTAACCGTAAGTAGCCCGCTATGTTTCCCCTTCCCTCCCCCGTCAAAAAAAAATGTTTAATAACCTCCTTCATTCGGGTTTTTTTATGCATTTCACCTTTAACACACATCACCAAATGGATATTGTAAACAAATGTTTGCGAATTTCAAATATCACGGTTCCATGCTTATGCCATACCTGAATAAAAACAACAACAACGAAACATAATTACATCTGTGTCTTATAATAGGTAGCTCGCTATGTTCCCCCTCCCTCCCCCCTCCCCCAAGAAAACCCGTTGAATAACCTCCCTTATTTGGTTTTATTTAATATAGCTGACCGTTAACACACATTGCAAGATGGATGTTGGAAGCAAATGCCGCGGATTTCAAATATCTCGGCTCCATGCTTATGCCATACCCCTAAAAAAAAATAAAAAATTAAGCACATGGGCCTAATTACATCTATGTCTAATAATAGGTTGCTCGCCATGCCTCTTCCCCCCTCCGAAACACAACAACAACAAAATTAAATAACTTCCTTCTTTCAGTTTTATTTTCTAAAAATTGAATGTAGTTCACTTTTAAGACACATTACCAGCTGGATATTGTAAACAAATGCTGCGGAATCCAAACATCTTGGTTCCATGCTTATGCTATATCCGAAAAAAAAAACCCCACCAAAAAAACATAATTACATCTATGTCTAACAATAGGTAGCCCGCTTCCCCCACCCCCCACNAAATAATAACCTTCTTTAATCAGTTTTTAACAAAAAATGCAGCTGATCTTTAACATACATTACAGACAGACATTGCCAACAAACGCTGCGGATTCCAAATATCACGGTCCATGCTTACGTCAAAGCCGAAAACAAAAAAAATAACCCAACATAATTACATCTACGTCTAACAACAGAAAATCCGGTATTCCTTTCACACATTGGCCCCGGCACACCATTTATGTACATTTGTTTCGAGTTTATTTGCAATGACAAAATATAGTGCTTAGGTCAATGAAATAGACAACAAGAATAAAATACTGTATCTGTATGTTAATGTTCTTTCGATTGCATTCTTAAATCCTGAAGTAATTAACTTTGGACTGTTACCTTTTAGAGGTGGGGTTTGGGAACACTCAGTTTATACATAAAGTCCCATAAGAAGATTGGAATGAGAAATTCGCGTGACCGAGTATAGCCGATATTCTTGACTGTTGATGCAGTATCATTCCTAAGGCAGCTCTGCATTGTTCACTAATAATGACCAAAAAATAAGACTTTTATTTACCCCGTGGAGAAATTGGTTGTTAATGTCATACATCTCATTCATAATACAGAGACACAGAACAATACACATCATACATGTAAATATATATCAGTACAAATGAAATAACTAATAAAGTCTTTGGTGGTCGGCAGCGGTGCAGCGCCCTGGTCCCCCCACTTCTAACGCCAGGTACTCATTTACACTTGAGTCGGGTGAGGAAATGGAAGTGAAGTGCCTTTTCCATGGACGCTACACTACAGCGTGAACCGCCCGATCTGCGAATTAAACACACAAACCTTAGACTTGACAGTCTTCAATTTCTGAGTACGACTCACAAACCACGCGGTCATGCTGAGCAATACTATAATTGTCAGTGCTGTTGCCGCCGCTGTTGTCATTACCACCACTATTTGTACCGTCTACCATCATTATCGAAAACAGCATATTTATAAACTACTATTACTTAGCTATCATCACTTTCAAGATTACCTTAATGATCCTTTGCTGGTTCGTTATCTGCCATGCACACAAAGGCCGAGTGGGAGAGCCAATAACTGGGATAGACAGTAAAAAGAAAGTGTGCGTCAGAGAGAGCACCTGCAACAGCGCCAGTCACACCTGGTTGCACAAATTTAACCGTATCACCACAGCGCTACTCGCCGAGAACTGGCCTAGGCATGCTCCATCTGGACAGAAAAACGCGTAGCAGCGCCACTTGGAGCTTCCGGTTTGTTGTCGGCTTGATATTAGTGAAATGCTGAATATAGCGAAATTTCAACATTCAGATTAATACGATTTTATTTCCATTTTAACTAACTATTTATAAGAACATGTATATTGTTCAGTTATGAGCATTTTAACACGGCCACAAGAATTTTCATGGATGTGAGCGTTGATAAAAAAAATAAAAAAATTCAGTCTAGACGTAGCGAAATTTAGGAATGGCTCTTCTGCCAAGCCCTTCCCCGCCAGACAGGAGAAGCTGAACTTCCGAAACGTAAAATTACACGACATGATTAAAAATCAAGCGACCTAGAAAGAGATAACCGATTTTACCTGTACACTGGGGCGAGACACCAAACTGCCTTCGGGCACCTTTTAAAGTTTGGTAACAAAAGAAACGCAAGTCGTGCTGTGGCACGGTGCATCTATGTCAGAGATACAAATATAGCTACAAGTACAGCACAAAATACGTAGTATGTTCATGGATGTACGTGGCAGTATGAGAAATAGTTCATCTACTGCCCAAACAGGATACCATCAACCTACATTTGCTCAGGCGACAAACCGATTTAAGTTTTGACAAAAACAACTGTCCATCCCAGTTATCGGCTTTCTCACTTTGCCTTTGAGTGCAAGGAAGATAACGAACCAGGTGACAAAATGGTTATCACAGTGATTGGACTATAAATCAACATTTAGGCCCATGTCACCACCATGATGCCTCGGGGGTCATAGATTCAATTAATTTGTGTAATTATTTGTCAACGTGGTTGATGAATGTTTGATGTTCTATCAGATTCTGTACTCTCATTTGTTAAAATGTATACCCATATACCACTTTGTGGTTTGGGCTTTTTCCCACCCAATAAACCGTGTTAAACCTTGTTGTTAAACCTTATTGTTAAACCTTGTTATTAAACCTTGATAACTCTGAAAGTTAAAGCCGGTCTTGCTGATTCCTATTTGAACAGCTGAGGCCACTCTGAAATAGAAACCATTAAAGTTAAAATAATGATGAGGCTTTTAAATCTCCTATCCAGGCTAATGCCCACTCAAGCCACTTCACATTATTATTACTCCAGCAGGCCTGATTACTCTATGACTTTCTCAACTCCCCAGAAAACATACAGTGCCGCTGTCGTTCACAGGCGCTGATTGCCAGCATTCTAACAACATCTTCCATTGTCTTTAGCTGGGTTCCCACTTTACAGACTGGTAGACTGAGGGAAATGTGAATGGAATGCTTTACCAAAGCACCTATAATACGACAGTGGAGGGGAGTCGAACCCACGATCTTTAGATCTTGAATTTGGCCACGCTACCGGTTGCATTGAATTTTTTGTAACATTACAGAGATGGGAGTCGGGCACGGTCCTTCTCTGCTGGGCAAACGAGTTATAAGCCTACACGGTGTAAAATGTTCATCCATGGCCATAGCTTTGTTTGGCTTTGCCGTTCTGACGTGTCCGAAGGTGGCTGATCAGCTCAACTCTATATGAACACGGATGAACACGGATGGTCCTTTCACATAATGAGAATATCCAAGTGGTCTGGAGAGCATCACTGCTACATAATTTTCCGCGCGGTCAGCATGCTTAAAGGAAAGCTGACTCGTCCTACAGACCATGTTAAATCTTACGATACCCTATTATTTCAATAAAACAGTCTTTCAAGTGTCTGTTGACGTAATATAACGCCTCTGCCTGCCCCAGACAAACCACAAGGTTACAAAGTTCAATGGTTTTATTAGGCCATAGGCTACATTATGTGAAGTCCGAATTCTTACATCCACTGCGCCCGCGGCGGCCATAAACTTCCGTCAAATACATTTTGTCCTCACGGCCAACCAGTGACCTGTTAATTATATATATATGAAATTATCACATATAATATATGGTCCGTCGATTTTTTTTTCCATTTTTTTACTGTTATATTACAACATCAAGTTGCACAAACCAAACCACCAATCCACTCTACAGCATGCACAAAAAGGTAATGTTTCCTGCAATGCTGTGAGGTGATTTCAAAATCAATCACCACAGACATAACGAGGGACAAAATTATTATGTTAATGAAATGTTTGTGCCCAGGCCTACCTTTGTCATAAAGGTACATGAGAGCCCCGAACTTTAACATATGATCTAGAATCAGATGTTCATTGTCTAGTTTTAAACGTGCAACATAATCCTAATACTGTACCAGGAAATGCCACATGCACATGCCTGCTTTTTGACATGCATAAGAATTCGTAAGTGATCCTAATTTTACTTTTCCTATCCAGCAACCATCTTGATCTTCTTTTTCTCCTTCTTCTTCTTCTTTTTCTCTTTCTTCTTTTTCTTCTCCTTCTTTTTCTCCTTTTTCTTTTTCTCCTTCTTCTCCTTCTTCTTTTTCTTCTTCTTCTTCTTTTTCTCTTTCTTCTTTTTCTTCTTTTTCTTTTTCTTCTTTTTCTTTTTCTTTTTCTTCTTGTTCTTCTTTTTCTCCTTCTTCTCTTTCTTCTATCTCTTCTTCATCTTCTTCTTCTGCGTTCTTCGAGTCAGACGTATCATATCAGAAGGCGTGGCCTGTATAAATGATAATGCCGTGTGTCTCGGGTCCTCTATCGTACCATGCAGTTTCGATTGAAGCGCTAAGCCTTCAGGCCAATAAATATCTCTCTATTAAACGTACTTGGGGCAGTGCTGAGTGCTGAAGAACGCGACGAGATACGACATGTGAAACGTAAGCTCTCCATTACCTCTGGTATTACTCTTCACTTACCATTATTAGTAGCCTACCACTACCACTAACATCAAACAAAACCCAAGTCGGGCAGCAATGAACAAAACAGTCTGTTAAACCACAGAGCAAGCATATTTTCGGTCTGGCTTATAAAACAAGAAACACGATCTTGAAAGTTTACTAACTTGCATCTCTACATTGTCTGTAGAAGCTTGCCAGTTATTATTACACTCAGTCAGAAAGTACTAAAACTAGGAGAAACTAAAAAGATAAACTAAAAGTGTGTGAAAAAAATGCATGTAATAAAATCGATTCTTTGAAAGGGTGAGGTCCAGAGACTGTCAAACGACCGGTGCAAACGGACAAAAAAAACCCAACAAAACACTGCAGGAAAATAAAACTGCGGCAGTGTTTTCAGTGTTATTTTTTTTAACTAGGCAAAAGAACACTGAGAGTGTTATCTCACTAGGAAATATAAAGTCCGTCGTCCCGGGAGAAAAAACCTACTGATTCCAGTAATTTTATACTACCCCGGAAAAACAGACTGCCTTACATATCGTAAGAAAAACAATCTCGCTCTTGAGAAGGTTAGCATCAAGAAGGAAGAAGACAGACAGACAGACAGACAGACAGACAGACAGACAGACAGACAGACAGAGAAATGGATGGACACCGAGAGACGGATATACAGAGAGATACAGAGAGCAAGGAGAGACAGACCGACAGGGACAAGGCATACAGATGGACCCAAGTAACAGATAGACAGACAGGCAGACAGGCAGGCAGGCAGGCAGGCAGGCAGGCAGGCAGGCAGGCAGGCAGGCAGACAGACAGTAACAGACGAGAAAACAGACAGACAAACAGACAGACCTGTTTTTTTTAAAGCAGTCCAGATCTCTACTTTAGTTTTTATACTGGTAGTTTGAATTAACCCATACCGTTCTATTCCACTGCTCCTAATATTGTAAATATGTTATACATGTACATGTATTTTATTTGAACCCATACTATTGTACAGGATACAATCTGGATCCGGAAAAAAAAATATCCTTTTCTGTTTGGTGGTATTTCATTAGCTTTGTTGCACCGTTTGATAATTGCGATTTACATCTACGTGTCACTTTCGGCGGTTAGGGGTCGTTGTGCCAGTTCTTTCTGGTTTTTTTCCTGTTTGGTCTGCGCTCAGACAACATGAGAATTGCCCTTATTTAGCAATAACAATAACAATAACAATAACAATAACAACAAATTGATTAAACTCAGATAATATCCAGTTTTAAATGTGCATGATCAACAACCTCGTACTTATTCGTACACTCATTCATTACACCTCCCTCTGTCTGTCTGTCTGTCTGTCTGTCTGTCTGTCTGTCTGTCTGTCTCTCTCTCTCTCTCTCTCCCATTACTGTCTCCTCTGTCTGTCACCCATATTTTCACACCCACTTTAATGGATAACATACATGATAGAATCATGTTGATGTCCTGTAGGTAGATCTAAACAGCAGCTGCGATCGCAGACTCTTAAAAAAAAAAACCACCTGGAAAATGTATTAATATATTATATGAGGTTTTCAACTGCAAATAGATCGGGAAGCATTCGCCCGGAACGAATATCTTATTACTCGTATGTGTGAGCGGAAGCTTTTGTGTATGTATACATCTCTGTATGTGTGTGTGTGTGTGTATGTGTGTGTGTGTGTGTGTGAGAGTGAGTGTGTGTGTATGTATGAGTGTGTGTGTGTGTGTGTGTGTGTGTGTGTGTATGTATGAGTGAGGGAGTGAGTGTTTGCGTGTATATATGTGTGTGTGTGTGTGTGTATGTGGTATTTAATTTAGTTATGAGTCTGTGTCTTATGTGTTTTGAGTATGTGCATAAAAAAATGCTGGTAAACAAGACAATGTACGTATGTGGAAATTCATCTTAGCTTACCGTAGCTTATCTTATCTTATGAGGTCGAGTTTTTCCTGAATTGTCAGGTAGACTGGTAGAATGATTAATTGGGCGCCGACACACAATGTTGTATGTAATTAAGAAATATTGTCTTTTAGTTAAACTAATGTTTGGCAGGTACCATATTGCTCCATAAAGTTGTTTTGTTTTTTAACTCATTTTCTCAGGGTACCTTCGACGTCGCACATAATATATTATATAATTGTTCGCCACTCCCGCATTTTTTAGCAGATCATTTGCCCTTCTACATCTACGAGGAAATTAATACTTGGGGACAGTATACAGCTTATTCGATGATTATTTACAGCATTAATTCAACTGCTCTGGCCTTAGAGTGGAATTATTCAGGGTAAATAACTAAACATAACCTTCTTGTACATGTAGAGTCACTGTGTTGAGAATGGTCCATCTTTGGCTCGAGAAGTCCTATTGCTTCAGTGAGCTTTCTCCGCCTGTCACTGTTATTTGTTTATGCTGTTGTTCATTAGTAAGTATTCGGAACTATGTTTGGGTTTTCATAATATGTCGTGTTGACATTTGCTTAATAAACATTCTTGAAATCGTTCTTGTTCATTTAACTAGTGTCAGCATTTCAGCCTGTTACGATCTGGTGTAATTTTACGGCATTTAGACTACTCGTAATGTAATATCTTTTGTGTTAAATGATGATCAGTACCATTATGGGAAAGATATCTAAAATTCAAGTGTATTTTCTCTGTTTTAATTTCAAAATGGGAAATTGGTTTTTGTGCGTAAACATCGGACAAGCAGAGAGAAAAAATGTGTCCATCTTAAGAGATTGTTCCACAACGATCCAATAAACGTGGAACAAATCCCAGCCTAGGCCAGTGGCAGTGACACAATTTCATCAGAAATAGGGCAACAGTGAGATGTGGTCCCAAGAGGGAAGGAAAAAGAGACTACAATATCGAGAGAGAGAGAGAGAGAGAGAGAGAGAGAGAGGGAGCGAAAGAGAGACACACATACACAGAAAGGCAAAGAAAGAGAGAGAGAATTAGATCATCAGAGAGGATATGAAATAAAGAGAGAGAGAGCGAGAGAGAGATAGAGAGAGAGAGAGGGAGAGAGAGGAGAGAGAGATAGAGAGAGAGGGAGGGAGAGAGAGAGAGAGGAAGAGAGGGAGAGAGAGAGAGAGGGAGAGAGAGTGTTGTAAAGATTAACTCAGCGTTAATGAGCAGATGCAAATGTTCCTAGCTCACATTTTAGTGTCATTAAAAATGGATAATGTTTTACCTTGCTTTCTCATGTGTATTACTTGTCCATGTCATCGCCCACATAACTTTATGTCTACTACGTTTGGATGAAACTGTCCGAATATTGTAAGTCTTTTTTACAGTCCAAATAACTATTTATCGATACTTATTGATTATGATAATGTTCCGCATTGCTTGCCCGTGTTGATAACTTGTCCATGTCATTCACTATATTAACTTAATTTCTACTACGTTTGAATGAAACTGCCGGAATATTGTAAGTCTGTTTTTTAAAAATCCCAAATAACTATTTGTTGATATTTATTAATCATGATAATGTTCCGCATTGATTGCCCATATTGATAACTTGTCCATGTCATTCAGTATATAACTTTGTCTTTGTTCCGCAGTGGATCTGGATGAAACTTCATGAGGTTGTCTCTTTTCCTAAATAAATATTTTGTTGATATTACTTATGGATAATGTTCCCGACTGCTTGCCCATTGGGATGACTTGTCTATGTCATGCAGCATAACAACAGGCCTATTTTGTCTTTTTACTAGATAAAGCTGTCCGAAATATCACATTAGGTTTAGATCTTTTTTTTTGTCAAATGAACATTCTGTTGATTTTATCTCTCAGACACCGAAGGTAGAAAAAAGGTGAAAGGTGAACATTTTACTTCTGCACTTTGAAGTAAACGAGACAAAACTCGACTTTTGGCGACCAACACTCCTCCACTTATCCTTAACTTGCTGCAGTACTGAAGTTTTTTTAATAATAATAATAATGCGGTTTATAAGTCGCATGAGCGGGCATTAGACTGGATATGAGTTTCATATCCAGGCTAATGCCCGGTCATGCGACTTCACACTATTATTACCCCAGCAGGCCTGATCACTCTAGAACCTTCTCGACTCCTGGGGAGCATACAGTGCCGCTGCGATTTATAGGCGCTGATCACTAGCATTCTGACAATATCTTCCACTGCCTATAGCCAGGTACCCATTTTACAGACGGATGGACTGAGGAAAATGTGAATGAAATGCTTTCCCAAGGCACTTACAACATGACCGTGGTCGGGAATCGAACTCAGGACCATTAGATCTTGAGTCCAACGCCGTAACCATTAGGCCACGCTGCTCGACTGTATTGTCAACTGCTGTCACTCGAGTCCTAATTTTCGTTGGCCGTCTTCATTGGCCAGTATAGATATAAGCATCTGAGCTCCCCCCCCCTTCCCACCCCCCTAACAATATACTTTTAATAGCCCATGACAAGTAAAGTTTTTTGCTGTGTCTCTTCGTCTGACCCCCCCCCCCCCCCCC
>JAWQUT010000019.1:4024067-4040055 GCA_033807755.1 Ellobium chinense | reverse complement strand
CAAAAAAACTCACCCTTGCTACGCCCTTGAGCATAATCATTCGAAGGGTGAATATCGGTGGAAAAGTCAGATAAAGATATGGCTACCGTAAATTTGCGATCAATACATGACGTTGCTGACCGAAAATTGCCGGGTATTGCTTTCTGTCGTCCTCCCCAATACTCCCCATCATTTACTTGCTTTCATCGCCGGTCCTCTCGAATAATAGTGAGCAGGAAAAGCAGTTAGAATGAGGAGTTAGTGTTTCTAAATTACTGGCAGATATATGGATCAAAGCTTCATCTGCTGTCCGTCCCTTAGAAACATCTCTTTCACTGAGTGTGTGTGTGTGTGTGTGTGTGTGTGTGTGTGTGTGTGTGTGTGTATGTGTGTGGTGTGTGTGTGTGTGCACGCGCGCGTGTGTGTGTGCGCAACAACAGCGATTGCCGGAATGCCACTCCGCTCCTCCTTATCATCTGACACTGCCGTCAACCTGTCTCATTGTTGGCTTCACTCAGTAGGACATTCTACCGCCCAATCGCGTGAACCGGAAGAAGAAACTAGGGTACTGAAAAATAACGTGTGTATTTAAGGTTTGCGGAATTAACGAAATGTGTCTACTTTTGGAAAAAAAAAATGTTATTTTTATCCAAGAAACCTACAAATTTAACACCTTCATTGTAATGTAAAAGGAACTTGCTCACGAAACATCAGCTCAGTCGGTGCACAAATAGTTGAGTTATGGCCGTTAGTGAGTCGGGAGAGTTTGTTTGTTGTTTTTTTTTAAATTAGATAATGATAATAATAATGATGATTGTTATTATTATTGTTACATCTGTACAGCGCCTAATCTCTTAGATGGGCTATAAGCGCTTAGACATATTTACATTCTCTCGCACACTCGGTTTCAAAGAGTGCAATAAGCATGCAAAGTACAAAAACACGCATGCTGGCATATGCTTTTACACACACAGACAAACACATGCCCGCACGCGCCAGTACATATATGCACCCCCGGCGCAGGAGTCTCAAGTCAGGGGGAAACTCTGATTCCAACCTCAGATACTAAAGATTTTGTACAGAGATTGTACACCCAAGCCACAAGCGGAAACACTGACACACAGTTGCACACCCATGTGCACACACAAGATGCAATGAAGTCAGTATGGTTATGTAAAATAACTGCAGGAAAGATATTAGACTTTTTGAACATTATCAGTGATTGGGGGCTATTGTACAGTTGTTTCATTTTCAAATGCCTTCTCCCTCCCTTGAGCCACTTGACCCCTTCGACGCACTTCCATATCATTTTTTTTTTTTGCTTAGTTTTGTGCTCCAAATTTTATGCAAACGAAACAATGGAGCTCATCTGTATTTGTCGACATGTCTTACTTTCTGATTATCCAAATACTTTTCTCATGTCTTTGGTGAGGGTGCAAATGAACTGGGGGAAAGTATGCTAGGGTCACAGGTGAACATAAGGGTCGCACATGGAAGTTGGAGAGCAATAAGCTGTGAAGTTAAGAGTTCCTGTGGGGTAGTGGTAGCACATTCATTTGCAATCTGAAAGACCCGGGATTTTTGATCCACGGTAGAGACAAGAATTTTCTAGTATTAATGCTTTTTTTCCCTGGTCTTTTTTTCCTCTCAAAATTGAGCTCTCACAGTAGTTTGGTGAAATCTCTGGTGACACACTTCTCTAGGTAATGTGTAACAGCATCCAAAACTTATTATATCACGCCCACATTCCTCTCAGAGATGAAAATGTCTTGTCACTCGGTTACACAAGACATGTGGAAAGAGGGTAAGAAAAAGTCTAAATATAGCACTAATCGAAAGTATAAATAAAGTTATTTAACAAGAAAGTAGGGCCTGAAATACTCTTAAGCACATTATTTAGATATACATGTCAGTAATCTAACTGCAGATTCATTGTATTCCATGAAATAGAAATTATGCCTCGTTGATGTCAGAGTACCATGCTGTTCTGAAATATCAGGATTTCCATGATCTCACAAATTTAGAGATGAAAAGCATAGAAGTCGTTATAGGTGTGAGAGAATGTACGACGCAGAATACACCCCACGAAAATTCGGTCTACCTAAGCTGAAAAGATTCAGCAACTTGAGACTTACTTTTCAGTATTTTTCCTCTCAAGTAAAGGAAGATTTTATGAGTGTATGAAACAGAATCTGAATGTGAAGACTAACTGGATTTAGGTGTAGTACAAGGTGGAAACGGAGCACTTAGTAACAGATGTAAGGAGTGAGCAGACACAAACAGATGCTCACACAAGGTAGGATAAAGGGGGAAGTGCTCAAGAAGACAAATGCAGAGAGAAAATGGAAGAAGGAAAGAAAGTGATGCGGTGGGATTTGTCAGAAGAAAACAATTACAAGATTTAGGACATGCAATCATAAGTTACCAGCAGAACGGAGAGCTGGGAAAGAAAACAGGTAGGGAATAGGAAATAAAGTCTGGTTTTTTGCAATAGTTTAGGAGGTGAATTTCATGTTTAAGTTGAATGTAAATAATCATTACGTAGATTACGACCGTACATGGCTTAGTTGCTTGAGAGTTTAAATACATTAAAATTGTTTTACAAACAAATTCAGTACGGGTATATAGCTATTAAGTAATTAGTGAAAAAAATAATAAGTGTAAGGATTTAGTGTTTATTAGTGTAAATGAATGGTCAATAATTATTACAAATTGATTGTGAAATGAACGAGAACGTCGTGAACAGTAATTGATGTGAAGTTAGTAATCATAAAGCATTAAATGTTTATATGGTGTCTCTCGTATATTGTATTATTCGCCCATGTAACATAGCTGTTGTCTGCTCTTATGCCAATACCCTTATAAAACTTTTTGTTAAACTTTAATTGCATGTCCCATGTCATGTGGCTTGTCATTTCAAGATAGCCACATACATATTTTACTATAATATAGAGTGGCAGTCGAACTATATTTTAGCCTAGTATGTATTTCACTGCAGCAAGGGAGGAAGGGTCATCTGAGGTCATATCACAGTCAGATTTTAGTATGTGGAGGTGACTCTTCGGGTCATGTCATCTTTCCATAGCTGGGCTAGCAGACATATAATAATATAATTGTTTTGAAATTAGGAACCTGCTGGTAAACAGTCCAGAAAACCAATGAATGCCCGCTGTTTTCTGTTCCCACGAAGTAGTCTTCAGCTCACGTACTTGGATTATAGGACATGATCTTTCAGCTTTAATCCGTAACATATCCTTAACATTCAGCATAATGATCTTTTAGTTTGGGTTCTTAGCATATTGTATACTAGCTTACCTCTGAACCCTGCAGTGCAGGGTATTGTCTGCTGAAAGGGTTACAAAAAAAATTGAGAAAACAAACGGAAATGGTTCCGCACCCTCTCTTCATTCAGTCAGTACTTCACCTTGACAGCCCTATTTGACAAAGGAAATAGCATCTTTGTTCTGTGTAAAAGCTGTTCTGGCTTTTCCAGAAACCTATTATGCTCCTCTCAGCTGCAGTACCACGATATATCAAAAAATCAATTTTTATATTTTCAATTCCAATTCTGTACATTTTCACTGATCAGTACTCCTTGGAATCAGTGATTTTACAGATCTCTTTATTTACATAGTTTTAGCATGTTGTCTCACAGCTTTGGCATTAGCTCTGAATAATCTCATGGAAGTTAAGAAGCTTAGCAGGCCTACAGAGTGAAAAACATCCACAACAACAAAACAGAAGCACTAATCCCTGTCTATGACAGAAGATCCCACATGTGTCCACGTGAGGAGTGGTTTTTTTTTTGTCTTTTTACGCATCTTTGACAGCAGTGCTTGTTAACTGGCGCTTTGAGACCATAAGACCTTGTCAGTTATAACGAGAAATAGCTAGCAGTGCTTCTTTAGAGTTTCTATTCTGTGAGCAGGCATTCAATCAGTTTATCTGTTGAAATTCTCATTCAAATAGTCTTATGACTTCGTCATCATTAGCAAGGTAGCAAAATCCATTCTGATGATAATATACCCAGCGACATTAAAGATCCCTCTGTATTATACATGTTATGGATAAGAGATGGCCATCTTCCCCACTGAACTTTCCTCAAAAAATGTAGGAATAAAGTCAATAAATCACATCGTCAGATTCAGACTTAATTGTGTCTCTGCTTGCTTTTGAGGACAATTATATCGTCCCAGTGATATATTCCTCTTGTTTGGTTAGTTAGTTGTTATGTGGGAAGTTCTTAATGCCGTTCGGAATAATGTATAGTCAGGCGGAATAATAATATCTAACAAGAAAGTGAAATATACTCGAACCTGCAAGAAAACATAATTCCAGAACTCAATAGCTTTCCTCCTCATATTCTCTTTCTTATTGTCATCATCACCACTACCAACTCCTCATTCAATGAGTCATTTTCCTCAAACGTAACGAACAGTAACTCTCGAACCACACTGGGGGCGAAAAGACCATCTCACCGTTTTCGGCCAGCTGATTTTGTAAATCTGAGAACCAGGTGTGAACATTCTATTAAGTGAAGACGCCTGTGCTTGCGCATGAATATTCTCAGACATATGCTAAACAATTTTCCAAAGTGACGCTAAGTAGACTATAACATGTGGAATGTCTTGAAATTATAAAGATAAAGAATAAAATGCTCCATACGCAAGTTACAAGTTACCGTCGCCAGCCGGTGGTAGTATTTATTTTGTTCTTTACGCATACTAATCCGTAGGTAGGGAGTGCCAGATTTTGCATGACAGGCTAAGTGTCTCAGGGAGCCAAGCTGCTGAATCTTGTTGCATGATATTTAGAAACAGATATGGTAATAATATGTAGAGTTACAATAGGATAGAGTGAAAAACGTGACGCATACCTGAATATCTAGAACGCTACGTAGCGCATTTAAGGGAGTTAATTTCAGGAAAATGGCCTATTGTCATCATCACTGTCTATTTGTTCGTCATTATCGTTGACTTTTTTTCCTTTTCCCCACAGCATCTTCTACCCTGTCCCGTACGTGTCACAGACGTGTGTAGCTTACTTGGTGGTCATCATCACTTTAGAGCGATACACAGTTGTGGCGTGGCCTTTTGCAGCACACAGGCTTTGCAGGTGAACACTCCCGACTACTTTCATTACAATCATCATAATCATTGATACGTTGAAAACTTGGAAAGTCCCGATTAAGTGATCATTTTAATCATGGCTTCGTTTGTTTGGTTCCTGCAATTTGACAAAATGGGAAACCTCACTCCTTCATTAGCAAAGGAAGTATATCAGTCTCTAGGCAAGCCAAGATGGCTGCGATTAACTCGGAGGCGACAGGAAACAATGCACTGAATGACTATCGAGGCATGTTTGCTATAATTATGTCTTTGCCTTGTTCATTAGCATTAAGAACACTGTTGATTCTTGCCACTTCCTCCTCCAACACAAGGCTGTTGATAAGATGATCCACTAACAAACTTGATACAGTAGATGGCTACCGCGTGTTGCCGAGCTTTTCTTTTTCCACCCTTGTATAAAATGCGACATATTTCTAACAAATCTTCAGGTGTGCACCCTTCCTCACGTTGACTGACGTGCACCAACCAGATGCGCACCCTTTGCCAAGGACTGCCTACAAAATACAAGGAAAGGGTTTGGCATCCCATTTTGTCAAATTGCAAGGACCAGACAAACGATAGCCTATCACTTCTATCACCAATCAACATCAGCATCATCACCCTAGACTATTACGTGGCAGAGAATTGGCCTTACGAGCATGTCATCGTCCATGTCAACTAATAAAGTCTTTCAACTATGAAATTTGGTGCAACTTTGTCCAAAATGTTAATGCGGTGTCGGTGATAAAACTGTAGCGTTAGAAATAATATAGGAGCCCAAATCCTGTACACTTTTAAGGTACTCGTACTGATTTCTTAAAAATTGCTTACAATCCTATTTATCTCTATGCCTTATATTTGTGGAATACGTTGGAATACATCAACACAAACGATATAATACAAGTGAGTCTTCAATGTACACAGCTAGTCTCTTCACCAGTACCTTATTCTTACCAGTAATAATGCCATATTCGTTACCACTAATACGCATGTCGTAACTGTCAGCACCTCCGTACGATTTTTAACGGTCAAGTTTTACACCGTGAGGTTGCTAAATCATATTTATGTTCAAAACATAAAAACTCCATAATTGGTTATGTGGTTAACTATGGCCACTTCTGTGAAGTGACGGTTTTATTAAAATAGCAGTCACATTTCTTTATCACCAACATAATATTGGTAGTAATGCACATTAACAATAAGGCTGATTATGTACACTTAATGGTATTATAATTTTGTTATCAATACTTTCATTTTTTATATTATTTGCACATGCACTTAACAATTTGTGGGGGTCCAACGCCACTCCCTGTAACTCGTACAGGGTGACGACATTAACCACATCAGTTCTTAGCAAAGCATGACATGAAAAAAACAAAATACAGCATCTGTAAACATGACTGACGGTCACTGAATCCAGTGTAAAGCAACGTAAGTACATGTGGTCAGAGAGAACGTCATGCCGGTTGCAGAGTGCGACTGAGCAAATATATTAAATGCATTGTTCAGAAAGAATTCATATTGCAGGATCCGATCCAGCAACCGGAATTCTTACGTCACACCACCCAGACTGACAAATCATGAATCACAAGGCATGTCATTCACCAAAAATTAATATGGTAGAAGGGCCACATCCATGTGGCCAAAAGCAAATTGAGTGCATGGGTGTTCCGAAAGAACTCCATTTCAGTTGCAAGGCCCGACCCGGCAAAAAATTGGAATTCCTCCGTTGCACAACCACACCGATCAAAAATGAATCAAAACATCAGTCAGTTACCAAAAATTCTAAGAAAGAAGAAGCCCCCTGTTGCCAAGAGCACGTGAAGTATGTGTTCAGAAAGAACTTCGATCTAGTTGCCGGGCCCGACCCAGCAAAAAAATGGAATTCTTTCTTCGCACCACTGTACTGACAAAGCATGAAGCAAAACATAAGACATCTACCAATAACTCAGAAGAATCACATTCATGTTGCCACAAGCATATAAACTGAGTCAGTTACCAAAAATTATAAGAAAGAAGAATCACCCGGTTGCTAAGAGCATGTGAAGTGCATGCGTGCAAAAAGAACTCCAATCCAGTAGCAGGGCCCGACCCAACCAAAAAATGGAATTCTTCCCTCGCACCACCGTACTGACACAGCAAGAAGCAAAACATTAAATATTTACCAAAACTCATAAGAAAGAAGAAGCACAATGAAGTTGCCAAAAGCATATGCAAAACACGTGTACAGAAAGAATTCCATTCTGGTTTACGGGCCCGACCCGGCGAAATGGATTTCTTCCTTCGCACCCCTGGACTGAGAAATCATAAAGCAAAACAAAAGTCAGTTACCAGAAGTACGAGACGTCCTTACGAGACGGGTGGGCGATGCCTAACTGCCTATTCAGCAAAGACTTTGAACAGCGACCATGTACTGCGCGTGAATGGAACAATACTCTTGTGCAGGATATCAGCCACTGTGGATGTTAGCTGCTGGACACTGGAGGAAGATGCGGCACCTGCGCGGAGATCACGTCCGCCCATAGACACAACACCCGAAACTTGTTGATCTGTAGGCGACAAAGGCTATCCGCTATCAAATTATGTTTGCCAAGTAAATCCTCCACCAGCATCGCAGCATGAGGTGGTGCCTCACAAAGTGGCCCAACCTGTTGTAGAGGGGGCGCTGAACTCATCCCAGTCGCAATGCTGTCCTTAATGGCTCGCTGCTCGGCCATCATCTCAACCATGACTTCCGCCTGATGGTGGAGGGCGTCCCGGAGCTCCTTAAGGGGGAGGGGAATAAGTTTGGGGATACTCCATGATGACCTCATAAGGGGAGCCATCAACAAAAAAATTAGAGCAACCGAAATAGGGGAGCCATCAACAAATGATCAGTGCATCATGTACCTTCATTAGGCAATAATCAGTGCATCATCTATCTCATTAGGCGATGCCCAAATATTAAATTAGGGCAACAAATGATCAATGCTGTGTATTAGGCGATGCATAAAAATTAAATTAGGGGAATACTCAGGGTAGTAGCAAACACACACAAAAGAAGGGGGAGGGGCGGAGTTTGGCAACCGGAATAGGGAAGCCATCCACAAATAATTAATGCATCATCTACCTCATTAGGCGATACACAAACATTAAATTAGGTCAATAAATAATCAAAGCATCATCTATCCCAGTAGGCGATGCACAAACATTAAATTAGGTCAACCAATAATCAATGCATCATTTACCTCATTAGACGGTGCACAAACATTCAGTTAGGTCATCAAATGATCAATGCATCATCTACCTCATTAGGCGATGCATATACCTTAAATTAGGGGAATACTCAGAGGAATAGTAAAAAAAACACCCAAGATGCACAGCTCTTATAGTACACCGGTGCACAACTTTCATTATGCCCCATGATTGTTTTGCACATAAATTCCTTTTATGTCCTTATGCTGCCGACATAAATACGTTTCTCTAAAAATAACCGCAGTAACAGCAGCGGAAACAGCAGCAGCAGCAGCAGCAGCAACAACAACAACAACAACAACAACAACAACAACAACAACAACCACAACAACAATTAACAGTCTTAGCAATGATAAACAACTACAGAATGCGCAAGATAGAAAAAAATTAGCAATGAACAACTACCAAATGAAAAACATTAACAACAACAAACAACAACAATAACAACAACAACAACAACAATAATAACAACAACAACAGCAACATCAGCAACATCATCGGCGACCTGCAGTCACAAAAAGCAAGAGCGTATCAGCAGACACTTACAATGGTGCCATTCTTGAAAAACCCACACAGATCATTGGCACCATAATTTAACCGCATGATGGTTATTATAGTATCATGGTTATCATGGCTATGGACAATAGATAGAGAAGACGTAATTATTACTATGCAAACACCCTCTTGTATGAATAAACTCTCTCGGGGCACATGCCCACGTCCTAAATTGCACATGCTTTTCGGAATCTTTCAAAAGGAGCTGAATAATGAATGATCTTGGCACTCGGGCTTGAAGTGGAGAAAATGGCTGGATGTAATACCGTGAAAATAATGATTTAGTGTTCTGACACGCCATTCCTTCGATGCAAATATTAGCGGCACTCCTAACAACACCCATTCTTTGAATGGGCTTGCATGCCTGATAAGTGAATTTCTGATGGATCTCTGGGACATAGAGTCTCGCGTTTGACACGTTTATTTATCTGAAATCCTGGCCTCAGCCGTGGTACGCGACAAGCAATAGATAGATAGATAGATAGATAGATAGATAGATAGATAGATAGATAGATAGATAGATAGATAGATAGATAGATAGATATTGGCAACGGGACAGCACACAATACAGAGAATGAGAATGATAATGATATACCTAGAGGGGTCACATACATATATACCAACTAGATAATGAACGAACACAATTTTACACAATTTTAACCTCATTTGCAATTACAGTGAAACCCGCTTAAGCGGGACGGCTCCGTCCTCACGAATTGTCCCCCTTAAGCGGGGTCTAGGCGGACTATCCATTATAAAGTGATTTCTTAATTTGTGCGTTTCATTCAAGTTAAGGGATAATCATTACTTGTTGCTAGTGAGGTGTGACAACGGAATCATTTTAAATTGTATCTGTACTGTTTAAATATACTTATTGCAGTCTAACTGCATTTTCAGTAGACTTGCAGAGCATAGTATTAGTCATTCTTTGCGGAGAACGGGAACTTTGGTTGGGTGAAAGAAACGATTTCTTTTAAAGACTTGGACATGTCTATATCAGAGAGAAGAAAGGAGACATGTTAAGATAAAACTGGAGAGAATATGAGAGGTCTATGATCTCTAAAGTCGAGATGTTCGCCGCTCCCAATTCAAGTGATCAAAGCTAATGTGGGATCGAATTACCTGATCGTAAACACCGGCAAAGATAAACGTCACACCTCTCGCTCCACATCTGGCTAGAGCGCGACGCGAGCGGCGTGTGTCAAAAAGCCCTTACGCAACACGAATGATGGTCATGCCTATGTGAACGACACCCCGGTCGAGTTTTGTGCAATCGCGCAGGTAAGGCTCGTAAGTGTCAGTCATTGCCCAAGCTGAAGAGAGGATAAATTATTGTGGCCGACAGGGGCGGGGCTTACTTAATCTTGATTCGTTGATGCTTGCGCGGGTTAAATGACCAACGGCTAGGATGTCCGCTTTGATTCGTTCATGCCTGCGCCGAAGGGTCAACTGCCTGACATGAGGCTCTTGGGACGTAGTATCACTCATTTCTCATGTAACGTAAGGGGGGCAGTCGGGACCGTCGGTATAAACTCCTTTGTAGCTCTCAGTTTTCAGCTGATGGGCAAAGGTAATTTAAACAAGCACTGAGACACAGCACGATAGTCAACAATTTGCAGCATTCCTGTCAAAAACAGGGTGTATATTACGGAAATCTGGCTCCAAGTCGTCTCGATTAAGCTGGTTGCCGTCCCGCTTACACGTATACTTTTAAATAGCAAACATTCGTTCCCCAGGCATTTGTCTTCCTTTAAGCGGGCGTCCTGCTTAAGCGTGTCCTGCTTAAGCGGGTTCCACTGTATCCCCTATCTAGACTCCCTACTGACAACAGACAACAAAGCGTGGCATGACTTTTGACCCGAACTCTAACCAAGGAAAGAAACGCAACTTTTGTTTCAGTAAATTCAAAACAACAACTGACGGTTACCCGAAACTTAACATGCAAAAACTTCATGTTTAAAAATATCAAGCTTCTTTAATAGCAAAACTAAGGTCCTCACGCGACTCTCCACTCAGATTTCATGAGTGTAAGTAGCTTTGTCAGGAAATGTATTAGCATTAGCCTACATGAAGTCGACCCTTTGGATTTATTATAGTATGGTTTCAGTAAAGAACAAAAATAATATTTTCCATTCATTATGAAAGGAGTTCTGAGACACAGGGCGATAAAGCAAAACCGTACACGAAGAAAAAAGTATGTATGTGGGGGGTGGGGTGGAGGCGCAGAAGGAGCCATCCAGCAATAGTACTCAAAGGGTTAGATGTTCCTTTGCCATGTTCCTTCTTACTGTTTGGTTGATTTTTCTGTTTCTCAAGTCCCAAATCCCACAAGATCTGTTATGAAAGGATTTCTTTTTTGGGCTGCAAGCAAAGGAAGAGGACATAATAAATATCAGCCATGATGAAATTTGCAACAACGATTCATCTTCTTAAGAGGACCATCTGTTTCGCGCCTGGTTATCTCTCTTGGATTATTTATTGACGTTGGCCGAAGCTAAGGGGAATCATTCTTCAAGTTTTAGAGAGAAGAGTCTATCTGTTCGCCACAGTGATATTTTCTTGAAATCAAATGGTCAGTATTTTTTCGACATTCGACTGCAAAGAGGTTTGGTCCCAGTTCTTGTATGTCCACCCTCCACTTTTGGATTTCGTGATATTCAGGGATCTCTCTAGTCTTAGCCACAAAACGTCATCAGTTCCCCAGTTTCTGTCGCCAGCCTGGTTTGAAAATACCCCACGATACCACTGGCGAAGGTAGTATTGTGACCATTGGCGGAGACGCAATGACAAAATTCAGTGAAAAAGAAATGTATAATTAAGATAAGGTAGATCTACTACTTTACACTTGCATTTTGCCACTGGCTTCCAAGCCACATCTGCTGACAATGGCTGCGATTAGAAATTGTTTGATAATGCCAGATACATTGTTAGTGTGGTCGTGAATGCCTCAGTGCAAATTCAATATACCATCATTTATAATAATGATAGTTCGTGATTGGGTCCAAGGGGACAGCACTCTCCTGGGCCCTGGCAAAAATCCTCCGTGTAGTATCCAAATCCACCAATCAAACGTTGAATATTAGTATGCAAAGCCTGTATAGGCTAGTGACGTCTACTGGCAACGTTGTCACTCCTTTCCAAACATGGGTGGGGATCAAGGAGGAATAGAGATGACGAAATAATTTCAAGAGTCGGGCAAGGAGTAAACCGGAATGCGTTTCTATAAAGTAGGAGCAAAAAACGAGAAAAGTGAGTGTGTGGGTATAGGAAAGAGTAGGGAGTTATGGACAGAGCTCGGTGACAAGTCTAATGATGTGGATATCTGGAAAATTGGGGCAATATCTTTAGTTTTAGACCCCCAATATTCGGTGATTCAAGGATGGAAAAGTACCAGAGAAAAGGAAGAGAGAATAGCGGGTTGATAAATGGCCTTATCTCAGTGGCAATGAGCGCTAATAGTAGAAATATATTCCCAGATCTGTTGGAATTAAGCTTTGAGTATGTCTGTGGAAATATTGAAAATTAGCAGTCTCTCTCTCTCTCTCTCTCTCTCTCTCTCTCTCTCTCAGAGTCAGTCGTTTCAGCTCCCCAGCCCGTCAGAAAACATTTCTGGCCATGTACACAGATTGTCTAACCTCCTCCGTATGACTGGCTGCACCATCTAGAGCAGTGGTTCGCTTCATGTGTGGCTTTGCATGCTTTCAAACTACAAGTAAATTCCCTTTTCCCTAGTGAGCCAGTAATCCCATTTGTTTGTCCATCTCCCTGCTTGCCTGTCTGGTTGCTTGTTTGTCGGCTAATAGAGCCACCTTGCCCCAGACGACTTTAAATAAAGCCAATTAGTCAGTCAGTTGTAGCGTATTGGTCCGTCTGATCTGCGTTACTGCTGTTATATTGCGGTGTCCGCGAAACATATAGACTTTATTGACCTTTCCGAAAAAAAAAGTTAAATCAGGCCAAGCAAAGCTCCCTATGGCTAATACAGGTCAATGCTGCCCACTTTTCACTCACCTCACAACTATGCTCTCCAGTCACAATGTTTGTTTACCAATAACTTTCAGCATTTCTCAGTATTTCATGCTTTCCAGCCTTATTCTGACTGAGACCATACATGAGTGTCCTGACTGGCTGATTAGGAAAGCTGAATTGCAGATCTGAATGAGATCGTGTATCAGATCATCGAATTCCCTCTGCATCTCATCCCTTGTCTATCTTACCATCTTTCATTCCCTCACATCTATCTCTTAGGATCTCTCCTAGCAACAAAATGTCGTCAGTGGTCGTTTGCATAATAATTCATACGTTAACTAACGTACCCCGTAAAAAAAGGAAGTGATGTTTGAGGGTTTCCCGTGGTTACCGAAGAGTGATAACTAATGTAAGATTCGGCCACAGTTTCCCAGTTTCTGTCGCCTGCATGGTGTGAATGTATATATCCTAAGAAATTACCGGCAAAGGTATCTGTGTGACCACTGGCGAAAATACAAAGGGAGGACAGGAAGGTTACTGCTTTTTAAAAATTATTATTTTACCAAACCCGCGCTTTTGGATAAATTGAAAAAATAATATATATTATAGAGCACTTTTGGGGTTGACGATGGACCCAATCAATCGATTTCCGCGAAAAATAAACCTGCACTTTTGAATAAATATTATATTATGGAACACGTTTGGGGTTGAAGAAGGACTTAATCAGTCAATTTCAGCGAAAAATAAAAAAGATTTTCTCCAAAATCAACTTTGTGGTGTTTTATAATGGGGGCGAGTATAATAACTATGAAGATCTGATGTCCATCTCTTATGTCCCCTCACATTAGCTTCTGCCACTTGCAAAATTCTTTCGTCTGCTAGGATTGTGACAGCCATCCCAGCCATCTCAACGCATTGCGGTAACCACGGGGAACTCCCAAAACAGTAGTGTTCACTGTAGTTAACGCAATACGTTAAGCACACGGCCAGTAAGACTTGTCTGGAGAGAGTAAGGCTAAACATTTTATCTGAGCTTTGTTCTACCTTCAGAGCTTACCAACTGCTTTTGCGCTGAACATAGTTCACCGTGGGCTGCATTAGGGAAGTCCTGTAAGCATTGGATATGTCCTTTTTTTTTTTCTAGATGTAAGTCTTATATTTATTATAATTATACATACTCTTTTAGATTAGTAATGAGGTAGGTTCCCTAATTCCCCAATCAGTACCAAATGTGGTTAAAATTTCTATTTTTGTTCATGCACTGGGGTACATGAATAGTCCACAGTCCTTAACTGACCATATGAAGGATGCACCCGTAGATCATGAAATTTGGTGTTATTCCTTCTTTGTTATTCCTTCTTCATCCTTTTTATTGCCTGTTAATCAGAATATCTGCAATTACTCAAGGAGCACTCGCTACCTTTTATTTTGAAGCCGGCAGAGTAATTAATTACTTTTTTTCTTTGCTAATAGCAACTTTGTAGTTAGTTGCAAACATTTGGTAATGAGTTCTTCTCATTTCCACGACTTTCCAATTTATCTTTTGTTTTGTTTTTAGAATCGTCAAGCAATTGTAGTTCTCTAGCTCTCGGAAGCTTTCTTTGTTCACTCAACGAGGTATTTTCAGACGGGTCAGTTACACCACGTGATCTAGGGATTGTTAGGATATTTTGATAAATGACGAGTAATCATATATGAGCAGAGCATGTAACAAACCAACGTGTGAGCAAGATTTCCTAGGTCACCTGATGGAGCTGAAGATACCTAACTAACCCGGTTTTCTCCACCTGATCGACGGTCTTCATCAAGGTAAATAGAGACTCACGACTCTATGATGCAAAGGTCATATCTCTGCCTAGAGAGTGCAAACAACACCGTCGCTGGTCCGGACAGCTGGTGTAATTAATGGGCTTATATCGCCTCATAACAATTGCTCCTCAAAATATCTGTGACAGACTTATGATTCAGAAATCAATAATTACACTCTTGAATGTAACACTGAAATGAAGGTTAAACAAACATTACCATCGCTGCATTATGTGGAAAGATGGAATTCGCTTGTACGTGGCCTATAAAACCTGCTGGGGGTGAAAGGCATTGATGATGATGATGATTATGTGAAAGAATTTAATCAACATGTGTATCTTTAATCTCCATATTGTTGTGTCTTATTGATAGCATTATTACTTAACCTTCCCGCTGGGTTTGCTGTTCCTGCAAGAGCGTATACGATGACATAGTAACACCGCATAACGCACAACCAATTTTGCGTAATTGTGCTTTGGACACCAAAGTGAAGCCCAACCAAAACAAATAACATAGAAGCAAGTGAAAATGTTTGATAATGAATGTTATCTAAATGAGGATGGGGAAGGGAAGGGGCTCGCAAGCACGCCAAAGGAGCCCGATGGCAGGAATGTAATCAAGAAGGCCCGTAGACATGCTCCGCAGTAATTTTTTTTTTTTTTATGCAGAGGAAACAAAATTATCAATTTAGGCCATATCTTTCTGAAATTCGGTGCTGCCTTTTTTTTTTTTTTGTAAATAAAGATTTTTTATGTTTAAGGTGGATCATGCTGACTGAGGGGAGTGGGGGAGACGCTGGGCTTTATAAGCCCCTTGGGCCGTCTCGTATAAAGGCAGAAAGTATAGCCTACTAGTTTGATGTCTCCATATTCCGAGATCATGCATAGACTAATATACCAATCTGGGGCCCACTGTAATAGACAATTAGGTACATAAGACAGCCCAAACAAGCTGCAGTAAACGTGAAGAAGAACAAAACGCGGAGGTGAGGGGGTGGAGACAAAGAGATAGAGACTGGGCAGAAACGGCACTTCCGCCCGCTTTTTTTCCGCTCCTTCTCTTTTCCTCTTTCGTGCCTTCCCCACGGCTACTAGAAAATCAAACAGTCCATCGTCTTGTCGACTCACGGCTCTTTTCCGGGATTAGCCCGGGGAGCACCGTGCATGGGCGCACCTCGTTTCATCGACACGCCATCTTAATTACCCTCGTTTCGTCGACACATGCCGACAACTCACCTCGTTTCATCGACAAGTGCCGACAGTTCACCTCGTTTCACCGACAACCATTGTTCTCACGAGTAATCGAGTACGATTACTAAATTCAGTCACATACTTTTT
>JAWQUT010000019.1:3969092-4012251 GCA_033807755.1 Ellobium chinense | reverse complement strand
CCCCCCCCATGCTCCCATCATCACTAAAAGACAGAGTTAATGACATCTTCACAGTGCCTTCCCCTTGGTCATGTAACAAGGTTAATACATAACTAAAACTTACGTACTGTACTTAGTGCGTTTTTGTCTTTTGGTGTCTTCGATGTCAAATTTAAAATGACGAGCAGCGGAGAGGGACACCAAAACATTTCCAATGCAAACTGATCTTTAAGAAAAAACGGAATTTTAGATCAGTTGAGCTTGGTGGCCAACTCTGGTGTGACTCACTGGATTTGATATGGAAGATTTAAGGCAGTGCAAAGTGGTGCGTCAGTTATGGGTGATGGCGTGTTATTCCCTTCGTGTTCGACCCACTCGCGGAAAAGCTGTATAAACCTTAGGTTACAGACCTGTAATAGGATTGGACTCTTTTTTCCTCTATGGGCTATATTAACATTTTGAGCTGCCTTCTGAACTCAAAGTATTAGCTTTCACCCAGACCCATACCAGATTGAAGCTCGTTGTGTGGCCCAAATTTTAAGACTTACCCAACCCTAGCAAGCCCATTGAAATTTTGAGCTTGGTTGCTATTTGTAAACAGAGCCCACACTTTTCACTGGTCAATGCCAAACCCCTCCTCTTCCGCCTGAGCACACCCTTGACCTGGCAGTTCCAGCCCAGGGCTAAATAATGCCTGGTAAAACAAAGTAAAATGGACACAGATTCCCATGCTATCAAAATCCCCCCCTGGAGCCCTTATTACTGGAAGCAGGGCATGCCAAAAGAGGGAAAAGGGGAGATGAAATATACCCCCTAAGTTTGCTCAAAAACTGTCTCACTTAGATCCAAACGCTGACAATCATCGATGAAACTTTTGACTACAGAAACATTGTGACATTTCAAGTACTTTAGTTCAAATGTTTAACTGAAATGAAACGTGACGAGAACGATGACAAGCGATAAGAAAGACAGACTGAATTTTTTTTCTTTTTAATCTAGACAGACTTGGAAGCCTCACGGCAATGAAAATAGTTTCAAAAGAAATGACGCCACACATTCATGACGTCACAAAGGAAATAAAGTCACATGTTAATGACGTCACATATTCATACGCCTAGAGGTTTCCAAGCCTTCCAATCAAAGTACTCGTAAGCAGGTCAAAGGTCAAATTTATGTGACATTTGACATATCAAAAAATCTTACACACTTTTATGTTACCAGAAACAGGCCCTGACTATAGGATGATTTTTTAATTTTATAGCGTTTATGGTGATGTGTTATGAAGATAAGATAAAAGTTTATTAGGCATCCTTAAGCGCGGCCTTCGAAATTCTTTGGAGAGACATGTTTGTAAACAGTACCAGTAATCTAATAAAGTGAACGTTTGCAACCATGTGAAACGCACACGGATTTCTGTAGACTCGCGTGAATATTGATCTTGCACAAGACAAAAGATGTTTTATTTTCCTTACTGGTCTTCCTGTCACTCAGTTTTTTTTTGGTTTTTTTTTTGTTTTTGTTTGTCTCTCTCTCTTTCTCTCCACAACCGAAGTGATTGCAGCAACCGAGTGTCCGTTCCCCTATACAAGCCACCGATATTAGCACTGGCCACACAAACTGATCTCTTATATTAACGTATAAAAAGTTCGATTTTACTTCGGGTTTGAAACCATAGTCTGCATATTTTGGATCAGACAGTCTCTATCAACATTTTATCACATACATTAATGATTAAATCTACTATATTTTCTCATATGTTTTGATTATTTATTGCGGAACGTTCCAAAGATACTGTATTTCATTTCATTATAATAAAAGTGGTACGGTGTATTATTTTTTTCTTTCCTTTTAAACAACTACTTCGATATGTCATGTCCTCCTAAATTAAACTCCTAATTACATTATATTACAAGATATGTTCTGCTATGCTTCATTTATATCGCGTTTTCATGTTGGTTTTTTTGTGTGTGTGTGTGTGTGTTTTGTTATCATTCAATAAATTGTTGTTTTCATTCCTAAGTGTTGCGTCACATTGTTTTTAATCCTAAATGTTGCATCACTGTCTTCTGTCCCTAAATGTTGCATCAATCTCATAATATGCCTGCCTTGGGAGTAAAGGCTGATATGTCAGGTCCCTCATAAATAGTGGGAAATGCCTGCGTGATACCAGCTCTGTTAACCAAGCCAACCTGACCTTCACGTGTGGTCATACTTGATCCGGTGCTCCGTGTTTCCACCAACACGGCTCTGGCGGAATGTGTCAGCCATCAGGCAGGAAGGAATAGGCCATATATATATATATACACGAACAACCCATATGGTCATATGCCTGCCTTTTTGGAGGCTGCAGATTTCACTAAAACTAGCTCAAATTGCGTGAAACTTGCTGAAACAACAATTTAGGTGTAGCTGTTTTCACTTCAGATGTTAATTTTTTTATCATAAATTTCCTCTTATGGGGGCGTTAAAACATTTCCAACAACAACAACAACAACAACAACAACAACAGGAGTGTTATATAATCTCAAAAATGAACAAATGCTATTTAAGGTAAGAATTTTCACTTTTAATGGCATACAAAGTGAAATAAATAGTAACTAAACTAGATAACAGCAGCGAAGGAGAAGTATAAAAGAAATGGAACAAAAACAGACATATTGCCAGCCATTTTCCTGGAACAGAGGGTTGGGTTTTGCATACATCAGTACATTATACTCTTGCTGACTGGAATTCTGGCAAATTTCGTAGACATTATGTCAGAACAGTCCCGGCATGAGCTTGGTTTAAATTTACGAGCAGGATTAAGGAAGAAAAGGCAACCCTGGGACAGTCCCTAGATATTACCATTGTCTGGAGGCTCTTTTATGAGTGGTTTCTCTTTTCTAAACCTGCCCATAGCCCTACACCAACCTCCAAGTGGACGTGACCTATAATACTGGGCATGAAGGCATCATACAGTCAGAAGTATGCAGTGCCAATGCCATACACCCTAAGTATATTTTAAGCTACGCGTGAGGTTCATGCATGATTTTAAGGCAATTTCAGGGGACTTTCCCAAGGGCCTATGCTGACGGTTAGGGACAAATATAGCAAACAAAGTCAAGAAATTGGCATTCTCGAATTTCTGCATGCTAATTACCGAAGAGATAGCATGTTTTGTACATATGGAACCCTCTATCTAAAATATCTAACATGGCAGCACCAAGACAAAATAATCAGGTCTATAGATATATAGAAACTACCTAATGTACCTGACTGAGACAGTGAACTGAACTTTGTAACTGAACTTAACACATTTGCTTGAAAGATTCTCTTCTTAATACACTCTCCTATTCAGCAATTCCAATAGCTTTGTTTCTCATAAGGTACACCCTGGATAACCCAAAACATCTGATAACAAACCCTCAGTGGCTTGGTCTGAGGGGCGAGAGAAACTGTTCTAATTACATTTTTCTTAATGTCTTATAAAAGTCACATTGCAAATACTATGTGGTAAGGACAAATCATGTCTTCTTTCGCAAGCGTCTCTGTGTGGTACCATATCATCATAATACATGTATAATACTAGACAAATCCATAGAAATTTGCCTGAATGTTTGATTCAACTATTATTATTAATAATTCTCTACATTTCTCCAACTTCATCAATATCTATCTGCAGGAGAGCTTAATGGGAGCAACAGAAACACAGCAGTTGGAATAAAAACACATTTCGTAATAGGTGTGGCTTGACACAGCGGAACTGAACTTATTAGCTAGATTAGCACTTCAAACCAACTTTTGGATTGGTTCTTTCGTGGCATCGTAATGAAGTATGTTCAGAGCATAAGGAAAGTATTCTCAAATTTGAAGTTGATATGACTAATGAAAGTGATGCTAAACCACACATAAAGTATGGTGTTCTCTTTTTCTTCCTGTAGGTTACTAAATATTGCTGGCTGTCTTACTAGTTTCTGAACTTCTGCCCTTTTGCTATAGACATTATTTTCCTTGAATTTGTTGGGCACCAAAGCAGATGTTTAGTATGTGTTTCAGAGCGGCAGGTGTCAAGGATAATGATATTGAAACTGGCCGAAACTCAAATTTGAGAAAGTCATGACTTGTGGGAATTTATATCTGAGCAAGATATGTTTAGTTTGGTGGAATCAGTCTTGAAAGCCTTGGATGACTGAATTTATCCTGACCGGATACTGAAAGTGTCTTATACATGGGTTCCTGTCCATGAAATTGCCATCCATAGCTTCATCGTATTTCCAGAGGTGGTATCTTGTGACTCCACCATCCTGAATCTCATAGCACCATTCACAGATAAAGGTATCTAAAATGCAGTTTACTCTGCTTCATCACGATACAGATACTGCAATTTCCACTTAAACTGCAACATTTTCCAAATAACAAAATGCTATATGAAAGTCCTGGCCAGTGCAACTCCCTTTAAACACAACATTTTCTGTGCTCCCAAGCATATGAAATTATGTGGAGCTAACTGTTCCTTCACACCATAATACTTATAAATATGAATTTGATTACCTTCATACAAATTCTACATGAATGAACATGAATACTGTTATTGTGGCACACTAAATGCCCTCTGACATACGCTTCTTTGTCTGAGGTAAGATTTAATGTGCTTTAATTTTAATACAGGGTTAATACAGCTCCTTGAAAATTTTTTTCAAGACTTTTTCCAGACTTTTCAAGACCTCAATTTAAAAATTCAAGACCCACAACTCATGACATGTAGATGTAAATCCTTGTCTTTGTCCAGTTGTGGGGATGACGAACTAAAGCGAATTCCCCTACAAGAGGGCGATTCCCAGCCGATCGATTGGGGTCGCACCGAAGCCGCCCGGCAACAGCAAAATCAACAATATGATAAGATACTGAAAGTTTGCATTTCAAGTAGTATCGATATTGTAATACAGTGAAACCTGTGATGCAGGGACACTGTCGGGAAATCAGAAAAGTGGTCCCTACATCACAGTTGGTCTTCATCGTAGGGAGAGTTGGGTTCTCCAAGTACACCGAGGTAAACAATGTTTCCTATGGCTTATACTTTGAAAAGCATATCACAAACTATGAGCCTCATATCATGAGGCAAATATGATGGTACAAATACAAACTGCATGTACAGTATTTAAAGACCAGACATTTGAAAATACTCTTTTACCATTTGAATTATTACAGCACACTGGAGGCCATTTACAGTCACTTTTATTTGGCCTTCATTTAACTACATAATTCTGTTTATCCCTCAATGTTTGTAAAAGAGAACAAAAAAGCTCTTGGTAATAGAAATAGCTGAGTAGTAAGCTTGCAACTGGGGCATATCTGTCGTCCTATTGACATTCTGTAAGTTTATGTCATCAGGTGTCTCTGACCCATCGTTTTCAAACGATGGAAGAAATCCTGACTTAGGTTATATAATTATTCCCGTTCCCCCATTCATGGAGAACCCAGTCACGGATAGCCACGCAGCAAAATTATAAATATATATTATAATCCTGTCCGTTCATCACGAAATACAAAGTGATTCCTTCCCGCTTGCTTAGAGTATAATAACAATCACGAGACACTGTGTAGTATGTAGGCTACCTCTCCCCTCCACCCCCCGATCACCATTTTTTTTTCTTTTCTGGCGGCTAGGCCTAGGCGTGAACAGTGAGTACAACTCACCTCGCGGCGCCGGTTTGTCTGGGTGCGTTCAGGCAAGAGAGAAGAAAAAGCATAATTTCTACTAAAGAGCCTGCGTGGGTGGCTTACTGGATTTTTTTCCCCTCAACTTGCGTTGCATTTCCATTTGATAGGCTGGAACTTGCTTTTAATGTCCTTTCAAAGTCCCACGTGTCCTTCTCAGCAAAGATCAATGTTAGGCCTACCGATTACTGTACTGCACTTTATTTCTAAGCACAGAAGTTTGGGTTTTTTTTTCCCCTGACTTTCTTTTCTTTACTTCTAAAGCTAGATTAATGTTGTTTGTGCGGTCTTTTCCTTCTGTGGATTTTACTGCCTGCCGAAGAGGGCATCTTCTGAAGGCAGATTCGCTTCGCTTTGTGGCCCCGCATGGACTTCGCCTCAACAACTGAACTCACCGCCATTGGGCACCTTAACGCGTCACCGATACTGAACTTGTCTCTGACCCCAGCATTTTGATAGCACGGAATGAGCTGTCCGGTGTCGGCTACACTAGTCGGTAGTCGCGATTACAACGCCGCCAATAATGAGGGGGCAATGTGGGCTTCGTAGTAATATTGTGCAACCAGAATTACGTCTGTGGTAGGCATACGCGAGACATGGTCTTCTTCCCACCCTGATCTCCCCACCACCACAATCACCGTGCCATACCCTCTGCTCTTTGATGTAGGTAAAGCGGTGATTGTTGGGACTCGGGCTTTCCGACCCGGGAAATGCATAGGGCACACGTGGTCGCTCGTCACAGTGAGAGACGGCTCTTTGATCGGTGTCCGCGCGTCGCGATCAGAGGGGGACGCTGATGACAGATCGGTTTCAGTGTAAAAACAGTCGGTGAACACTGAAAGTGTCCGTAGATCGGAGTGGGTCGCTCGTCGGAAGGGCCGCAGAAGACAGGTTTTACTGCAAATGCAATGACTGCATTCGCGAAAAAAATTTTCAAAATTATATCGCCGACAATAATAAATTTCAAGACTTTTTCCAGACTTTTTGCCTGGATTGTTTAAAAACCCCCGTTTTCCAGACTTTTTTTAAGACTTAAATGGAAATATCGTTTTCCAGACTTTTTCCAGACTTCCAGACTTCTGTACGGACCATGTAATAACTGCTATATTGCTATATTTGAAAGCATCAATGAATTCAGATATTGGATATACAAGCTTGATAACAAGATTAACATTGCCAATGCCGTGCAACCTGCCAGCCATGATATGCATAAACAGGACTTTCTATGTAAACGAGACCATTCCTGGCAAATAGAATTTTACTATATAAATGTACACAAATAAGAGGACAACATCCTGCTTTATTGAGACAATTTGGAGGAAAATCTCCATAACATCTGCATGATTTTCAACAAGAATGTATATTCATTTGTTACCATCATGTTCAATCACAATGCTTGTTTTGCAGTGCCTTTCTGAGCCTCTGAGCATACAAAATATGAAAGAAGCCATGTCCAGGGCAGTCACATCGGTCACTGTGATTGATGTTGTAACATAATGGATCTTCATGATTGGTGCATCCCACTCATTGATCGTTTACATGATGACTCCAGTGCCCTAGGTTTGATCATCTATATTGCATAAATGCTCCTTGAAGCATGTCACTTTTGTTTGCATAGGTGGTATCCATCATGTAAAACCCTATCACTACCATGCTTTATGATCACGTAAACTTGATCTGACACTGGTTTTGAGTGGCGTAACACCCTGACATATGGATGTCAGAACTTTCATAATCTCATTGCCCACAAAATAAAAATACATGCACATGAACTTTAAGTCTACTGTTTGATCTTGTTACATGGTTTTTTTAAACATAATTAACTTTGTTTGGTCCATCTCAGTAACATGTAATGTATTGTGGCTAGCCCCTCATTTGAATAAAATGCACTAAATTCTATAAAAACGCTTCATGATGGGACAGTGCTTGTGTAAGTGGGACAATTTGTTTGGAAAGCAATAAAGAACCATCCTGAGCCAATCATATTTCACTGTACTTAGTTACTGATATAATAATTGGTAGGCGATCTGGCAATATCTATAGTCACCTAGTGTAAGTTGATTACTTGGGAGACTTCCAAAAAACCTAAAAAAAAGATATATTTACCCTAAACGAAAGACATCCAGGAATTGCCTAATTCAGATTTGTGTCCACAATTACCAAAAAGTCCTGTTGTTACTACATTAGTTGAGCGGTGAGAAAAATGGCGGCTAGTCAAGTGATAGCTGATGTTTCCATACAGTATTAAAAGAATACTACTTGACTACTATCCCATAAAGGTTGACAGACTGACTCAACTGATTCAAAAGTTATCCTGTATCAGTGTGACTGCAAAGTCAGGTATAACATTTTGCCTTGATGTTGGGAGAACTAACTATATTTGTCCAAATCTAAGAGGAGAGAAGGGCACAATAGAAGTCACTAGAAAGAAAATGGGGGCGGGGGGAGAGGAAGGAGAGCAAGAGCTGAAATCTAATAAAGGTTTGAGTGAACTTTAATGCATGCTTAAAAGTATGAAGGTGAAGTTAAAAGTTAACGGGGGAAGGGAGAGATCAAGGCTGAGTCAGTGGAAGGGAGAGGGGTTGAGATATCTTTGATGAGGAGAGGAATTTGTAGATGGATAAAAATGTGGACAAAAATGTGGCTAGTGGGATGAGGGAATACACTGGTAGGAAGGAAGGCAAGAGTTCATCATAAATATTGAGAAGTAAGAGAATTATAGCGGAGGCAAATATGCAGACTTGAGAATATTATTAAGAAGTCAGATGATACTCTTAGACTTCTAAATATTTTTATTTACAAGTATCTATTTAAGCATAATAGCCAGATTTAACACAGTGCTGAATCACACTGCAAATGTCAGATAAAGCTTTTGATTCTTTAAGAGTTTTATATACTATAAATAAATATGATGTATTTTCTGACTGGTCAAATTAAGATTGTCATGTGGCACTCAACAGCAGTTCTCTGACTGATGGACAGACCATATTGTATTTAACTATCCTAGCAGTGGTAGGCTCATTTGCGTCCGGTCTGGTTGCAGTCCTATCAGTGTACAAAGGAAGAAGTAACTGTTGTCTGCAAATACATAATTTATGTATTGTGCAGATGTGATACTAATGTATGTATATTATAGTCAAGGAATGTACAAGATAAAACTGAACTCATAAATAATTGAGTAGGGCCCACCATTCAAATGAAGAGAACAAAAAGGCAATCAAGAACTAAGAATGTTGTTTGTGTAAGATATTACCATGGTGCACTCTCTTTGTGTGCTTCCTGACTTTCTTTCTTTCTTTCTTTCTTTCTTTCTTTCTTTCTTTCTTTCTTTCTTTCTTTCCCTTCATATTTTTGTCTTCCTGGTTTTTGCATCCTGTACTTTATATGTTGTAAAATGTCTGGCTGAGTGTTGCAAATTGAAATAACCTTAAAAATTGAAAGGAAACAATCAGATAAAGTAAAACACAAAATGTATGCTTAATAAGCAGTTGTAGGCATACAAGGCAGTAACTATCAATGCTGATGTCATGTGATTTTTGGTTGCATTATGTACTTCTCAATAATTTGACATTACAGGTCAAAACTATGTGTTTTTATTTGGTTGTAAAGGGTGATGAGGAGAAGTGCTAAGATTCCTGTTTATGTAATCATACCAAAGCTATTCACTGAAGGCTGGTGATCAACACCTGTCAAATGGAAGGGACTGTACACCTCCTATGGAACTGAAAAGTTACAGTATTTTATGATGTGAAGCAGTTATAGTGAAGTAAAACTGGGTACCAGACTGAAAAACCTCACTATTGTCAAAATCATACACATCCTAATTCACTTGACAGTCAGATAGTCCTCTACCAATAACAAAAGTAAGCAAAGGCAATAAATCAGAGTGGCAAATAAAACAGTTATGGCTGGAATAAAAAACTACAGATCTCACATGCCAATATGGCTAACAAAGTAACACCAAGTCACCAAGCAAACCTGTTGCTTTTGAAAATAGCTACTTGGCACTAAGTTTATCTGACACAGTAACAGGGCACAGTGTGATAAAACCAGTATAGAGTAGCAGTTTGTACAAATGAAGAGGTACAAATGAAATACGGAATATTACTGGAATTAATGGAAGACTCGTCAGTAAATAATCACTCTGAGACTTTCAATGCAGATCTGATCTGAATCATCACAGACAATAGTTATCTTACAATGTGACAAAACTGTATATGTAAAAACAATGAACTGAGTCACATCAACTCAGTAAAGAAAGAGAATATGAGAGATGGGGATGATAGGCAGGTGAAACAGCTGGGATAAGCACAAAGCCCTAGATTAATAATATCAGAATTTATTTTACCCTTAGATTAACTTTACCCATCATTATTGTCTTCCATTGACAAATTCTGATGGCTTTATTCTCTTTGAGCAACATTTTAAGTAGAACAATATATGATAACAGGAAAGATAAGAGAATGAAGATCAGTATGTATAAATTGCTGAGTTGGAAATTGCAGGTGGGCCAGTCACAATAAGACAAAATCAGCCTAAGAAGAAAGCATAAACTCATTCCCAGTTAAGACATAGGAGATCACTGCGTACAAGTGCAACTTCCGCAGTGCAAAATAAGCATGACACATTCAGCATAAGTTGGCTGCTGGGCACAGGAATGAGTTGACCTACAGTTTAAAAAGCACCAGTTTATCATATATGAGGCATTAATACAGTGTTTAAAGACACTGAATTGGTAGGCATGCAAAATATTGGTCACAGAAGTAACATGTTGTAAATATACAAGCAAGCCTTGTAAACTGTAGGAAGCTAAAAGAGGATCTGAAGATATTTGGCATTTAGAAACCGGGACAGCAGATATCAATAAATGTATCAGTAAACTATGTATAAGCGAATATTGCAGAGACTAACTTAAAGTAAGAGACAGAATGGAATAATCAAGAACTAGACAGATGTAATTACTTTTCACATATATGCGAAGCACTGGACAGATTCAATCACTTTTCACACTCATGCAATGTCGTGGTAAATCATCTTTCAAAAGTTTATATACGGATTTGTTCAGCTGGAAGAGATGTTACTAAAAATGTCTGGAATGTTAATATTCAAACTTTGAATATACTTTTCTTAAAATTTACCGAAAAGTAGCATTTTCCAATAGGAGGCGAATCATACATCACTTTTAAGTAACAAATCAAATCACTATGCATGAAATGTATTAAATCACTTTCTGCAGCTCAACTCACAAGTAAGAGTTACCAAAACAGAATAATCTCATCAATGCTAAAATAGTTAAAAAACTTCAATAAATCAGAGTAATGCATTCAAACTCAAATTTCAAGTATTCAAACTTTTTAAAACAAACAAGGGGAGGGGGTAGAAGAATTACTGCACAATAAGAAAATCTCACGTTAAACTCAAAATAAGAAGCAGGAATAAAAAACAGGCCTCGTTGCTCTGATGAACATCGCCTTTCTTATATTTGATTGAATGTGCAAGTGTATGCCACACATAAAAGAAACTGATCAGCAAAATGAAGCTGTGGACATCACCAAACACTTGTGAAACAAACCTCATATATTAATCACAGAACATAAAAGAACCAAATGAAACCACACAAACACTTTGACAAACTGGTATACTCTAAAAAGTAGGTCATATGGCAAAGATACAATATAAATTTTAAAAAAATTGCATATTCCCATCTCTTGTTAAAATGATTCTAAAGTTAAAATATTAAATCAGGAAGAAATATGGAATCAAGCTCATTTATTTACAATCTGGAAATTTAAGAACGGTTTTTGATCATTATAAGCAGACAGTGAATAAAACAACATGCCACTGTTAATTATAATTAAACCACACAATTCTGTTGCACGCAGACCATGCAGATTTCAATAAATCTAATAAACTTACTCTATAGAGGCAAGTTCGACTGAACAGAGACTACATGACGAGAAATAAATCAACAATACCATAATACTCTTGACAGTTCTAACTGCTGGTATGTCACAGTTTAGCATAACAAGTACCGGTAAGGGAAAACACATTTTAATCACATTTTCCGTTCCATATTCAAGCATTTTCCTAACACCGTTCTTCTCACTAGTTGCCCCTCTGTACATACAATATACAATCCAACTCATTAGTTTGACAGCTTTCAGTCAGAAGCAAGGTGGCCACAGATTAAGATTACATTTGTGCAGAATGCAACAGAGGGTGAATATTTTTACACTATAACTCTCTACATACTCATTATCACCTTTTGTGAATCTTGAAAAACAAACCTATGCACATTCTCTTGAAAATTCAGCCTTGCTGAGACTACATCATGTCTCATTATTTCAGCTCCACGAAAGGGGAAACCTCACGTAACCAAATGCGTGGTATGGGAACGCCTTTACCTCTAGATAAATAATATTGAGAATCTGGAAATTTGTGCTTCTGAATCAAAATATGAAATCGGGGAAAGCAAGTGTTATTTGTGTTGTAATACATTTCAATAATCTGAACATAACTGATAAGAAAATTGATTGCATATTCTTGTCATCTGTTTTCTATTCATAGTTTCACATGTCTGCTGTAACAGACTAGCACCTAACCCAACTAGTGATACCTGCTCCAGTCCAATTTTGTGAATGCAGATCTATGAAGATATTTTTTACAGCTACCAGCATGAGCATGAAATCTGATAAAGAAAACACACATCGTATTGAGAAAACAAGGCTGACCCAGCAACAAGAACCCACTGCGACAAAGTCACACAGACTGCTGTCTCCTGGGAAGCTCCCATCAATAACCGCATCATCTAGCCTTATCTTGCCTAGCCTAAGTAAACTAAACACTGCTACTAATGCTTCTGCCACTGTCTTGACTATTAAATCAGAGGAAAATTAAAATTATCACAGTGAAAAAAAACAACAAAGAAAAACAAAAGCTTTACACTGACTAAGTTAGCATGTCTTTTCTTTTGTGCAATGACTCAATAACCGAGATACATCTTTGGTTATGCAGACCCCATGGCCTGCTACAAACACAGTCTAGCACTGAGCACTCAGAAATGGTCTTGTGCTTACAGCATAATGCTAATGGCATATCACCTAGTGATTATGAAGATTGTCAGCAGCTCCATTATAGTTTGCAATTAGGAGATGCAAAGGAGGGTCATGAGGCAGCATACACACTACAGGTTGAAAGAAAATAACTGTCCATGTGTTCCCATAAATAAGTCATCAGCCAGGTTCTACATGCTTGCCAGATTTCAGGTTTTCTCTTCCTGGGACTCACTGAATTGTTTAAATCACTGTTTGATTTAAATGACATTCACACATTTCAGCACTATCTTTCCAAAGTGTAACTAGTGTATCTAAAAGAAGTATGCTAGTTTGAGGATACTTGTTAAATAAAATCTTTAAGACTAATACTGACAAGGACTATCCGGCATCAAAAATATGAAATTGCTTTCAGTCTTCAGCACTGAAAGTTTCAGAAAAGTACCGTAATACAAAGTTTGTAATACCTTTGTTACTACAAAGACAGAATTCTTTTAAAAATCAATTCATTTTTCCTCTAATGTTTTTCTTTATAAATCAAACATACTTCTCAAGATCAAAAGGCTCTGGAAACCAAAAGGTGTTTGAGTTCACCTACCATCTAGCAGAAGGAACCTAGATGGCTGCTACAGGCATTAAAAGATTACAAATTACACTGGTCTACTTTCGGGCCACTACTGGATAAATCAATAGTGTTATTATACCTATTGACTCTAAAATATAACAGCCTCCCTTATGAGGAATATTAAAAGGAAAACATGATTATATACTAATCAAACCTTCACTTCCAAAGTTCAGTAGCAGTCAATTCAGTGTGTGTTGGTGGTCTGAATGTTTAACTGATCTGAAGAAGCATTTGTATTTGTAATAAATCCATGAAAGTATTCATTAGTTCCTACCATGACCTGCTGAATGAAGAAAAGAAATAAGTAGCTGCACCCAGCAATCATCAAAACCTGACAAGACTGTCAATAAGTTGCTATAAAAATAAGAATAAACTTCCATGATTATTCTCTTGCACAGACACAAATACTGGCATAAAAACAGGCTCAAGGGATCAGTGTGCATCAGAAAAAATGTCTTATAAATGCAGTAGTATCCTCTTCCCCATAATACAGTGAATGCTGCCAACCAGCACTGCCTTCAAATTTCAATTTCGCATGCTTTCCCAAGCATAATCTTTGTTAGCACCATGAGTCAACTGAAGTATGGGCGGCTCAGTTAAGCTCCATTTTCCAGATGTAGGATCTTCGACAGCTGCACATATATAGCAATAGGGGCATCCACGCACAATAGCACGGAAATCCTCAGAGTTTCGGACTGGCTTGCCACTGAGTTGACGTGTACATGCATCCAAAGTGCCAGAGTGGCCAATTATGAGAACATTTCCTCCTGCACATGAAGAAAAAAGTGAAACTTGAATTGGAAATGGCAATAAGGACATCTACCTATTGTTAAAGTGGGAAGTAAAATATGACCAAAATTGAAAGTTGACAGTATAAATTGTCTGGGGAATAAAAGGTGGTCCCAAAACTAGGCAGATTAACACCATTACACAGGATTTCATATTAAGTGATCTGATGTGGATATAGCTAATAAAATTTCCTCGAATCGCAGGATGAAATCGTGAAGTAAATACATTCAAACACGTCTCATACAAAATTTCCTGGGACCTGTTAAATCACTATGTACTAGGCATATCTGGCTTATCCATGATAAAGAAATGGAGAAGGGGATGTGCGCCTTTCTTGACTATCCTAACATATAAGCCTGCTTCAGTCTAGTTCATTGCACAGCAACCAACGTCATGCATCATGAAGGATCACCCTTCAGTTGGTTAATAATGAGTAACACCTGTTTCTCTGGCCTTAAATAAGTCAAGGATGGGCGTTGCTTATGCAAGAACTTTCTGATTGCAAGAGAGAGATATAACTAAGTTTTATCTCATGAAATCTGAAGGTAGGGATTTAAAAAATGCTTTGTAATAGGTACATACTGCATTTTGTATTGGGCAAAATGTAACACATTGGAAAATGTGGAGTTCCAACATTTTAATGAAAAACAGATAGTTTTATATTAAACATTTTCATAACAAACATTTATGAGATAATGAGCAGCATGACAGCAATCACTTGGATCCTGTTAATAAATTACATGAATTTATTTGTACCAAAGATAAAACTGTAATGACAAAGAGCAATACAACACCAAAGCAAGAGGTATCTCCTAAAGCTGACAACATATGCAAAGGCCACTTGCCTCCAAAATGCTGAAAACAGAAAAACTTCACAAAGTTTGCTAAAATACCACTGCTTAATTTTTTTAAAAACAAATCTTTTCCTGGCATCCCTCTAACACTCACCCAAAACTCCCACACTTACCATCAGGTTTGTGCTTGCGCAGTATATGTTGCGTAAAGCTGTGCGACCTCACATAATAGTCTTCCACACTTTCATACACATGGATGTTCTGGAACTTGACAAAAGCATTGTATGTGGGGTCCACTGGAAAACCACATTTGACAAGGTCCTCTGGTGACATGAAGGTTGGCATGACAGGTTTGTACCAGCCACACCACTCAAACAAGGACGGCTCAATAAACATTCCACACTTGGACCCATAGGCTGGGAAAGATAGATTGGGGATGGATAAGTCATGGCCTGACACAATACCGGAAATGTTAAAAGAGCTCTCCTGTGGGTACAACAGTTCCTAACATTAAGAAATATCATTTATCTCAAACAAGACTAACACCCCATTTTACAAATGGGCAGGCAGGCGAACATATCAGCGGCGAAAAAATACCTAGCGCACCGAAACGCATCATAGACGAATGCATTAGACTCCGTGAAAAAGCTGGACGATTGGCGAATCGGGCGGATTGAAAAGATCTATCGGAGATTGTATTTCATTGCTATACACATTCTTTTTTTTAAAAAAGGGTAAAAAAAGTAAAGAGGACTGATGTGTATAGTTACCGTTTGTGTATTTTTCTACGAATTTAGGTGAAAACCGCATGTTTTTACGTTACGTAGTTCTCAAGAAATCTGTGACACAAATTTGGCTGAAGCGTTTTATTAATATAGATAATTCATCTCTGTGCAATGTGCATAGACAGTAGGCCCGCACAGTTACATTGCTTACATTCTGTCCGACCACATATTGTCTACAGCAAGCTGGGAAAATAAAAGCCCTCTTCTGAACAGAAAATGCCACTAAATAGAAAATGCCTCAAAAACAGATAGTGTGATTCTCTGCAATATTTATTTTCATCCCTCTTCCACTACAAGCTAACGGTACACCTGAAACAGTGGGAACAGTCTGTAAAAGTGTCTTCTAAAAAGTACAATGGCATAATGTTTAATTACCCAAATATACACAAAAAATAACCTGGATCTATAAGACCTGTGTCAGACAAGATAATGAATAATTAGAATCATAGCAGTCAATCTAGAGTTCTCAATAAGTGGCACTGATGTCCATTCTTTATTGCATTTATAGATTAAGAGCCCAGTCCTTGTGGTCACTTACAAGAAATAGAGTAGACGTTTATCACAGGGCCACGAAATGGGGTCGGAAGATACTCGGTTTCTGCTTTGCTTGATCCGCATGTATTGTAACTTTTCACTTAAAAATATCTCCGTAGTGATCAGCCACAAATCCATGGTCATTTTTAATGAAATAAGTGAATAAAAAAATTAAGAAACCTGATGAGTCAGAGGTTTCCATCATTGTGTGGGTAATGTCTGTCACTGCTAAATTACTCTTGAGCACTTGACCAACACAGACTTCACTATTTACCCATATCATCACACAGTATTAAGAGATAAGAAGACAGAAATCGTTTGCCTTAGGGTCAGTAGCAGCATATAATAACGTGGAGTGGGCATTGGACTTTATGTCGAGGTTATGTATGCTTTTCCTGATAGGCTTAGACGCAAAACTGTAAAGAAAACTGACTGCCTATATGTGCATTTACATGAGGGAAGGAGTTAACATGATATATATATCATAGATCAAAACTAGATAAAATGTATGCCTTTGTGCATTAACAAACCGTGTTATTGAAGTGTACTTACAATCAAGGATCCGTGGTGTAACAAAATGATAGAACAAAATTAATCCATCCATGTTAAATTTATACTTAATAACAAGTTATACTTATTAATCAGGTACATAACACTGAGGTCCCCTTGTGCTTGCAAGGCACATGGAAAAAATGAAAAATGCAATAAATCGAGCATAAGTAAATCATACGATAACCCCACATGAGACAACAAAGAATCAACAGTGGTCTTGGGTAATGCAAAATAAAAGTGCATTGGAATTTCTAATTTGTCAAACTGACTTTCTTTGGCTGAAGCATGAGCATGTGAAACCTAACTTACCTCTCATAATCTCTGCAGCTGTTTCCACACATCTCAGGGCCGGAGAACAATATATGTAAGAGATTGATTCACCACATTCACGTAAGGCCTCACCTGTACACATGCCGGAAATACAGAAAAACAGGATGAAGACATATGCCTCCATGTTATGTAGGAAATCATATTTGGCTTCACAAATATTGTTTCTTTACAAACCAATAACAATGATTTTCAAATCATCATTCATAGTCTAAGCCAGCATCACCATTATTATAATCCAATTTGATGAAGTTCATTCACAGAAACAGTGCTGCACTCCCAGCCTTTACTGCAGCTGAATAAATCCTACAAAGTCTAGTTTCTTGTGTTACAAAAGGAAACAAAACCAGAAACCAGTCATCAATAGCACGCACATCCTGAGAGCAAACTGAACCCCTTCTGGAGCCTCACATGAGCATGATAGTCATGAAAATACCTCGACTCCACCTGTCCACCAGTCACCCCACCCCTCAACACGAGACACTGAAACACCCACCAGTTATGCGGGACTGTTCCTTCCCTATCACGGTGAGAGGGCAATCTTTGTTGAAGTCTCTGAATGATGATCGTGGTACAACAGATGAAGGGCAGTTCAGATTAAAACGAGTGTACACACCTGCATAAAATGAAAAACAGTTTTATATCTCCATTTCTGGGATGTCAACTTTGATTATGAAGATTGGTTTGCAACAGTGAGAGGACAGAGCCTACATGGCAAATTTCTAAAAACAGACTCGAGTATAAACAAATCCAAAACACAGTTACAGTTTTTTCCCCGGGTCATATGAGCTGGGGAAGACATTCCCTCTTTGTCAAATACTTGAGAGGGGATTTGTAAGTTTTTGAAGGAATTTTAGGCTTTTCTCAAACTAGTGCATTTACCCATTCAACTAATGGGCAGGAAAGTTTGCAACAATAAGTAGTAAAAAGAAAGATCATAACCGTATTAGCAGGTCTTTTCTCATCATACTGCATGATACAGCAAACCAGCTATGTGTGCCCATTCACACACTCTGCATCTGGCCAGCCAATGATGGAATGTGGTCATTTGAATCAGATAGTGAGACAGCTGGCGAAAGCTACTGTCAAATCACGCAGCTTTGGCGTTCAAAGGTCACATAATGGGACATATCATTTCAAATCATTGCTGCTTTCTTTGAATTTTACTTCTAAACCATGATCCAGTCATACATCAATTACCTGGAAGATACAAGTACAATTAACAACACGTCTTTTGTGAAATTAAGAGTGCATTCTATGGTTTGTTCATGGTGTTCTCAATGTCATAAATTTCAGCTTGTGACTTTTCCTTTACAGCAGATAATGTATACTCTGGAATGCAGGAAAGTGTGCATTCAATATATTTGCAAAGAGGATTTTGAAACTTAACGAACAAATCATGCGATCATGACCACAGAAACGAAGAAAAATTTCCTAAATCATGGGAACAATAAGACCTGACGAGGGCAATAATTTCAAGAGGACTTTCCAGAAATTTTATCTCTCAAATTCCAACCCTTTACTTCCTTTCTCTTCCCTACTTCACCCCTCATGTTTTTTTGGTGGTTCTTCTTGACTTCCACCTAATTCCCATTTGCTTACACAAGCTGAATAGCTACTGCTTAAGCAATAAAAAAAATTCTCACCGTCTGAATTGAAACTTCTCTCAAACCATGTTCTGAAGAAAGCAAAATCACATCTCTCCGCATGCCTGATAATAAACAACTTCCTGGGTAGTGAACTTCGACCTTTTGCTTTTGCTGGCTTGTTGACTTGGGCATATGTAGGTTCACTCTTACTCTGGCCTGTATTCCAGACATTATCATAGTCCCCACTATGGAGCGGGATCTGGTCTCTAGACTCTGGTACAGCAAGGCCATTCTGAACAGGTGCAGGACACGCTAAGCTAGGTACTGGGACACATCTGCGAGAAAAGAGCATGTCATCAACTTGTGCTCTAGATGAAAACATACATTTGAGTGAAAAAAGTATGTGTTTGTGGATGAACTTTTATTACACAACTAAATCATATACAGAGTAGAAAAGGCTGTAATTACTTCTACCTAAACATTAGCCATTCGATCAAATCCATCCACAATATCCTACATGCTTTTGACAATCATCTAAATGGAGAACAACTACTTCTTTCCCTGGTAAATGCCGGATTCTGAGTTTAACACTAATCCTCTTCTAACACTAATCCTCTTCTGAGTTTAACACTAATCCTCTTCTGAGTTAAACACTAATCCTCTTCTGAGTTTAACACTAATCCTCTTCTGAATCCTCTTCTGAGTTTAACACTAATCCTCTTCTGAGTTTAACACTAATCCTCTTCTGAGTTCAACACTAATCCTCTTCTGAATTTAACACCAATTCTCTTCTGAGTTTAACACTAATCCTCTTCTGAGTATGTAAAACAATAAGTATCAAAAAATATCACAGAACTATTCTCAACTTGGCATGAACTTGGACATAGTGATATATCTTTACTTAGCTTCAACGACAAGGAAACTCTGACTTGTTATACCTGTGCAGTGTCCACATTTCCATCTGAGAACACTTCACAGTGAAGTTGCCCGGGAAGAAAGCAGTAACGCCTGTTCGCCATGAAGTGCCTCTGAACCAGCCATCTGGGCTGTTCTCATGTTCCTCCGGGTCCATGTAGACACAGTCATTTTCAGTCAACTCCAGCTCATCTGGCTGGACTGGTTTATAATACTTGATGACTTTCCTCACCTACAGATAAGATCACATTTGTGCTGTACTGTCAAATAAAATTTTAAACCTAAACTGAAGATACACCAACAAAGTGTATATGCACTTTAGATGTGCATAATATCAAAACCATTGTCTTAACCAAAGTCCCTCTTCAGTGTTCATTATCCAGGTGATCTTGCTAAAACGTGAGTTTTGGCAATGTAAAAGATATTTCAATCCTAATAAGGATATGAAGCAGAAATAAACACCAATATTTGTGCTAAAAGTGTATCAATATGTTCACTTCAACCAAACACAACTGAATAAATTAAATTAATAACATAACCTGAACAATGGATACAAGGCCTAGACTGTCATTATATTATTAAATGAAACTATTCAGGCTGTACATGACAATAATGCAGAACGATTTACATGGAAAAGGGGGTTCCCAGGAAACAGCATAAAGAAGAATGATAAATGCATTCAATGTAAAAAAGACTATTCACCAGACATAATTCATTTTCAAGTTCAAAGCATGACTACACATTCAAGAGTAGATGTGTTTCAAATGTCTCTTACACTACTATCACAGGCTCCTCTCACACACATGAACAAGATATACTGTATATTGCATATTTGCCCATAATACCACAGTTCTGGTTTTAATTCATCCCAGTAAACTTCTTAAACTTCTTAAACTTATTGGTATGGGGCAGAGGAATATGCTCCAAATCAAGACACTGAGTAACTGGGTGAGAGAGTGAGAAAGAAAGAAAGAGAGAGAGAGAGAGAGAGAGAGAGAGAGAGAGAGAGAGAGAGAGAGATGAGAGTGAGGAGATGGGAGAGAATGAGAGAGAAAAAGAGAGAGAATTGATCATGAAACACAGAAAGCATAACATCTGCAATACCTCTGCTGTTTTTAGAGCTGGTTCTCGAGAGAAGACTTTCAGGTCCCATGAAGCTTGGCACTGAATGTTTATTTCCTGTGCCAGTTTCATCAAGAAGTCATGGTCACCTGACTCATATTGGAAGGCCAGGGTCAAATGCAGCTGCTTCATCTGAGGCTTCATTTCAATACCTACAGAACAAAGAGAAACAGAGAAAATACATGAAAACTCCATGTAACTAATGTATTCCATTTTTCTTTTTCTGGACTGTTCTGTTTCCTCTGATCTAAGGTATCAAATGATACTCTTGCTTCCAGAAAGAAAGGGACAGAGAAAGACACACAGTTAGTAATTTCCACATTCTGTAGACTTCAGCTTATCATGATAAAGCAACTCAAGAGTAGAGTACTTTACAAGTAAAATGCATTTAGTCTCCAGAAGTGAATATTATTCTGCTAATCCCATCACTGCATTATATTGCGTAATATAGAAAACAAAAAGATTTACCGTGTTTTGTGAATTCATCCTGCACTCTTATCATCAGCTTTTCAATGTACTGGTGATGAGGACTCTTTACGAAGTATCCAATGAAATTCTTGCTCTGTGTGAACAGATCCAGACCTATGGGTCCAACAGTTGGCCACTGGGCAATCTCTTGAGTCACCACAGTCATGATTGAGTCAATGATACCCACTTTGCTATTTGGTATCTGTCATCAAATGAGAGAAGTTATGTGACCAGGATGCAGATCATTTTCAGATAAAAGTCTTCTGGATTGTAAGACAATTCTCATTGTTAAAATATGCTACTTATTTTAAAACAAAAATCAGAATGGAACAGCCTTACTGAGGCAAATTTCACTTGATGGGATTTTATCATGGAATAGTCTGTCACGTGCCTACTGCTATGTTTGTGTCTATCTTCACTGTTTTCACTTCATGTCTTTCTCATCCCATTATCATGAATATCATTTATCGCTCTTGGCTCTTTTCCTCTCTGTGCTATAATGCTTCCTTTGCTTCTTCTTTTTTTGCGCCAGGTAACCTCAAAAAAATGGTATTTCACATTGTCTTGTGACAGCAGCTAATTTTGCTGGCACTGAGAAACAAGACTTAATACCTTAAAGAAGGCACACAGGGTGATATGCGGGTGATAAATATGAGCAGAATTCCAGCCGCACTGCTGTAGAGTGGTGTCCCAGAATTCCACCAGTCTGTCCAGTAACTGTCCAGATGGACATAAATACAAGATGTATTCACGAGGCTCTTGACTGTCTAACTGCAGATCATTGACATGTGATAACATCCTGTGTTGAGAAAGATCAAATCAGATCAAGTCATATTCTTTTAAAACACTGGTAACAAATTGCCAGAGATATATGATAAGATAGAGATATATTACAGTCCGTTCCACTGACTCAGTTTTCAGTCTGCAACTCTCTTGTAGTCATGCTGTGTGTGTAAATCTCCTGCAGATGTTATGCATAGCATTTTGTCAACTGATACATACGTATTGCAATACATATACAGCAGAACCTCAAGAATGCCAATCTCAGGGAACTGACTCTGTTATCCAAAACTATGAGGTTCTTCAGGTTTCCAAAATAAACATTTAGATTTTAAAAAATACAAGCTCAAAGTCTGTGGTGTCAAGAGTGCCATGAAGGAGCCAAAGACCACAGTCAAAAATTCAAAAAAAATTTGTTACATGTATTTGTCCCTCTTAGGTGTTTCACAGGCAATTGGATCATGACTTAGATGTAAACATTCAAAGAAAGCAATAATAATTTGTAATTATCATTTTCCATAATGTGGCTCCTGAAGACCACTGAGCTGCCTCATCATTGGTGCTAATGGGAAAGATACAAGACAAAATTGTTTTGGAAAAGTAAAGTCACATTATTCTTTAATTAGATGTGTGATTTCTAGATTTAGTCATTATTATTCTGCAAAGTGCATGAATTTGTGAGCTGGCAGTTATGTCAACCATATGTCATTTAAAGAATGGGTGTATTAGTAATAATGAAATATTGAGTGAGGGGCGATAAACTTTGCAATAAATAGGCATGAAACTCAAGTATGTGATTTTCAAGATCATGAAGTGTAAGTATATGTCATTTCATTTCTTTTCCTGTCAGAACATCTGGGTTAGTTTGGGAGACAGATTTCTGGTAAATTTCACAATTTTCTTGAAATATAAGAAGGAACACTCTTTCTTTCAGTGTTTATAGTTATTTTAGCCAAACCAACGGATTAAGATAATTCGCCTTTTGTGGTCCCATGTACCAGTGATGAAACTGACTTGTGGGTTTGTTCCTCTGAGTATCTATGAATATATTTTTCTCCATAACACTGTATGTTTATACTTATAGTACAGTGAATTAATTAAATGAATAATTAATGATTCCCTCCAGAGTAAATGCATACTAAAGAAGCACTTTTGGTTTTAAATAATCCTTTGAAAATAGCATGAAAATGCTATACTCAAATTCTGCCCATCTTTGTACATCCGGAAACCATTCCTATATCAGAGTGCGTTATACGTCATCAGAGCGCACAGGAAAATATGAGTTACTCATGAGTTATTCTCTCAATATTCTCTCACAAATATACAACTATTTGAGCTGTAGTGTGAACTGATCAAAACTTACCATTCTGAAGCTAGCTGAATCCCTCTATTTCCTGAAGCAGCTATGGCCTTTTCCCTGAAAAGAACAATTAACTACAATAGTACAATATAAATTATTATCTCTAGTACTTTTTCTCTCAGAAAGTTATCCACGGTGCCCACCGAGCCAATTTAGCGAAGAAAGTGCATCATTCTGCTACTGTGTGTGTGTGTAACCGGGAGTTGCCCTTGTGTCTAGAGTTATTCCCCTTCCCCAAACAACAGCAGCATGTGGTAAAAATGATGATGTCACTGAGTGCCAACACCCACAGAAACCTCTGATAATGTATTATTAAGCTTTCAATTAAGGTTTTAATCATCCAAATTCAAAAATAAAGTTGAATTGTGTAAGCTAGATAAAGTACTTTGCATTTTTATTGCCTCAGCATGATTTTTCTTGACACAGCTGCCGCATACAGTGGAATTAAAAGATTCATATTGACGTGTTGTCACCTATCCACAAAACATTGGCTAGACAACTTGGCCGTGCAGCTAGAATGTATTTGACATAAGTTTATGGCTGCCATGCGCACAGTGGGGCTAAGAATTTAGTCTTTGCATAATGTAACCCTGTGGGTTGTCTGGGGCAGGCACAGGCATTATATCATGTTGACAGATGCTTGAAAGACGGTTTTATTGGAATAACTGGGTATCTTGTGATTTAACATGGTCTATAGGACGATACAGCTTTTCTTCAAGGGGAAATTGCTCCATGTAAATAAACAAAATTGTGAAATGTCGGATCAATGTTTAAAATGCATGGTTTAATTTCTTTACACAATCAACTTATAGGTTGTTTTTTTTTTTGCTTTGCTTCCACATCATGTGTAGGGAAAAGTTGGGAAGAAAATTGCATATATACCGCTGTTGGGGAAAAGCATATGACCTGCATGGTAACACTGAAATGCGGCTTGCTGCTTCATCAATATTGGAAAAGGGCATCATTCTTAATTTTTAGACCATTAGGACATTCCTTCCATAGAAATTATTATTATACTTATCGTGGAAATAATTCCAATTGAGATTCACTTCACACGTCACATCCCTTACCAAAACTCATGCCTATTAGATCAACATCTAATACAGCCCAAACCCTCCCTAGTGATCTAGTCTGGGAACGTTCTCAAATATGCTTTACAGCGATCGGTAAACTTACGCTCGCTGCTTTGAAAATCCCATATGTTGAAGAGTTTCCAAAGGCGACCTGTCTTTCATTGAGGAGCACGAACTTCGAGATCTGGAGCGAGGTGGCAGGCCCGCCATCATGCTTGAGCAGCTCCAAATTCACCGTTGGCGAGATGAATGTCACAGAAATCCCAGGATCATATTGCTATCTCCTTGTTTTTCTTTGCTGCTTATTCTGACATGTTTATTAGAGTGACTGGAAAATCGTGATCAGGAAGTAAGATCGCCGTGTTCAGTGAAAATTTATTATTTACTTCCGGACAGTGAAGTTTTACTTATCTTTAAGAATAAAGAGCTAATAAAAGTACAAGTGCCAGAGTTTGGTAAAACTGAAAATTATTTATCATTCCGTAAGAAGTTCCCTCTAACTTCAATCATTACTTGTTGGTTGATTGTATTTCCAGGCAGGGGTGTGTTGATAGGTTGCAAGTAAAACCACAAATAGAACACAACAATAGCCTAATCGCTCAATGTTGATGCCCAAAATTCACCTTCGAAAACAAAGTTGATTTAGTAATTATTTTTAAAAGTTAAATAGGTCTCGTCTAATGCTTTTATCAAGGACCGAAGTCATATGCTATTGTACATCTTTTTGAAATAGGGTTAAATAGGTTTAATATTATTATAAAGGACCAAAGTCATTTGCCATTATACTTTACATAATTCTCTAAGTACAGCGTTGCACCACTGGTGTACCTGTAGCCTACCATGTTTTGAAATGTTAACTGGCAACTCATTGCAGTACGAAGTTTCGATGAAGATCTAATTGCATTTGGTCAAAGAAAATCCAATAGAAACATACGAATTCTGAATCAGTTATTCCATTGTATTTCCGTCAAGATTAGATCTAAATCCAGTTCAAGATTCACTCCTGTTGATGATTTACATTAGGCCCTATGAGCTTTTGCTACTGTGAGGAATGATGGGATTAGTAATAGTCTAGTAGCCAAGATGACTTTCATCGATTAATCAACTAGACTAGACCAGACTACTCAAGAGTCTAGTCTAGATCTAGTAAAAATCAACAGATCAAGACTTCGAGATTCGTTGTCAGTGCGCCACGCCCCACGTCTCACCTACAGAGGAATCCGGGAGGCTTCGAACGTCGAACAGGTCAGGATTCGCATGGGAAAATACCGCATTTCGCAGGCGATTGTGCCAAAAAAGTTATGCAGCATGGAATATTATTAATATTAATAACTTGTCAATCAATCAAAACAAGGAACATATGATTCATTATGATAGTAATGGCTACTCAGTTCATTTTGTTTTCCTCTAGACTATATCATTATCCAGAATAGGGTATGCAGTATGGACATGGTTCCATATTGGGAAGAGACAACTTAAAGACAAGACTCTGGATTGGTCAACCTATGGCCAAGGGGCAACATTTTTTTTTTTGTCTGAAGATTTGTCTGGTTCCCCCAGGTTTGCATCAGCTGTTTAACAGTTCAACCAACCTCAATTGTAAATTGAGTTAAAAGTAATTCCTCCAGTTGAGAATCATATCCCTAACCAGACCCATGCCAACTAATACACTCAAACCCTACCCAAACCGTAATATGTTCTTGCAAATTACCGCAAATTCACACATTTTTTAGGCTTTGCAGCAATATGGAAATTTCTGCAAGTTTAGATATTTTATGCAAATTTGGCATAAAGTTTGCTGATTTTGGCCGAGCAATGAACTTCTTCTGCTATGGTTGTACTATTATGTTAATTAATGGGAACACAGCAAAATAATATCTACATTTTGTTTCTATAGCTTTTCATTGGTCATTGACCTATACAGCACTTGCATGGTACAAATTATGCGACATGGTGATATATCATGAAGTTGCAAAGATAACAAAGCTGATAGTTGCCCTACAAGGGACATTACTCCATCGTACTTTTGAGACAAAAAGAAAACTGCGTTGGATTCTACTGGAGTGAATTTTTATAGCGGAGGGCCTCGGTGGTCTCAATACTAATCGCAGGACTCTTGATTCTCTTGAAGAATTATGGCCAGATGCTGTTATTTATGATAAGTAGGAAACTTGTGGCAGGACAGACCAGAATTGAGCACAGACATTGACTCACAGCCATGACACATAATTACATCATGTCTAAAAGTGGGTTTAGGGGCCAAGGGGCATGAGTCATTCCGCTCATTCAAGGCTGTGAACTACAAGGAGCTGACCAGAGATGGATGTGTGGCAGTACTTGCTGTGAGAGAAAAGAATAATACTCAAGATGCAATAAGGTTTTACCCAAATGACGACCTTTTAAACTCTAACCACATTAGTAGTGATTGTCAGCGAGGGTACGCATACTTGGAGTAGCAATAACACAAATTCAGTGGAACATGGATAATAATAATAATAATACATAGCATTTATATAGCGCTCATCCCTGTACATACAGGCCCTGAGCGCTTTACATAGAGAAGTAAATAGGATTATATAATATTCAGCTCACACACCCAAGCATACTACACTCTGTACACATGTACTGCAATATAGATGTTAAAAAAAAAACAAAAAACAATTTGGTTTCGCAGACTGTCATGGTCATTCAAGATATTGTTTCTTAAAAGTACTTAGACTATTTTCTTTACAAATATTTTTAGGCAGTTTATTCCAAACAAATGGTCCTGAGGAGTGAAAGCTCTTTCTTCAAATTTTTTCATGTTTCCTTTTGGCACATGGAGAAAAGAAGCATTTTCAGATCGTGGTGATCTAGTGGGCTTGCACTCAGCTACCAGGTCCGATATGTATGCAGGCGAACTACCATATTTTATGGTCTTATAACAAAAAATGGCAATCTTGTACTCAGTGAAGTAATTTTAAGAGAGGCTAACTGGCCTCTCGCTTATGCTTCTTAAAGATCAAACAGTCTGCATTAACATGATGGGACATAGACAGTGTGTTGTCGAAAATTACTCAGAGGTTGCTTGCTTTTTCGTTCAGTATTACCTGATGGTTATCCATAGAAATTGATGGTACATTTACATTTTTCAATTTGGAATCTGTTGAAATAAGTATAACTTCTGTTTTGTTATCATTCATCTTAAGTTTGTTTACTGTCATCCACTTTTTGACTACTCTATACATAGTTCTGTGTTTGTAATAAGGTCATAGGTCACTCACATCCTGTAGTTGTGATGACATAAAGATTTGAGTATCGTCTGCATACATATGGTAACCAGTGCAATAATCCATTAATAAGTGGCCAAGGGGGTATGTATAAATGGTGTACAGGATGGGCCCTAAAATGCTGGGTGGAGAAAGGGTTAATTTGAATCTCCACTAAACTTTTGGAGCTTTTTTTTTTTTTTCGTTTTGGGTACACATACAATCTGAAAGTCCTATCTTTGAAATCTCCCTTATTGATACAAGAAATATCAGGAGATTTCTCATGTACGCATATCATTATTTTGTCGACAAAGATAATCCTTTTGAATTCCCACCTGATCTGGACTAGATCTTGATTTTCCATGTGTTTTTTAATGGTTTAGTGTATATTTTTGATAGAATCTTGTCTGAAATTTTAGGAATATTTGCAAATTTTGTTATTTGTTGCATGCAAATTTTTCAATTCTTGGTGCAAATTTTGGGAGTTTGAAACACAATTTTCCATAGGGACAGCCTAATCCTACCCTTAATCATTATCTTAGTGTCCTTCAAAATAGAAGTATCAGTCAGGGCCCTAATGGCCGATGAGTTAGTGTGAGTCTCATTTGGAACTCCTCTCAATTTGTATGACCACTGGTCATATACTGTATATATATATATATATATGAAACTCTTTCATTTTCTTTATCTTCATACTCATAGGTTAAGAATGGCATCAAATCACAACTCTGCTCTTGATGCCAAATGTAAAGTTTCTTTAGAAAAGAAGGAAAATGGAAGTGTGAAATTACGCAGGCTGTTCGTAATGCGACATGGAGAGCGATGTGATTTTGCCTTTGGAAGGTCCTGGTTAAACAGATGTTTTGATGACAAAGGTTTGTGTATAGGCATACAGTGTTTTTATGAGTCATAGGTGTTGGGAGAAACAGCCCCTGGGCCCCCCCTATGTCATAAATTTGAAGTGGAGGGGAAAATTGTAAACTTTCAGAAGGATTTTAATTTTTTTTTTCAAGCAATGCAAACTTTAGAGTGCAGGATATAAGATAAGATTGGCACACATTCAATATATTCTTAAAGGGAATTTGGAAATTTAAGGGGCGAATTGTGCAATTGCGTGATAGAGAAAACACTGGGTATAATGGCATGCGTTATCTGTTTGTCGAAACATGAAAAGTCTAGTCCTATAAAAGAAAAAAATGCAAAATAGGCTCTATTGTTATTGCTTTCTGTGCTGAACTAGCTATGGTCCATGTCATATAAAATGTATTATCGAGCGGCTCGGTAAGCCAGTCTTTTTTTTTTTTTTTTAATGTCATAATAGGGCACTGTTTTTCTGTCTCCAGGTAACTATAAACAAATAGATCTGAATCTTCCACCAGCAATGGTTCCTCGAGATTCACATAAAGATTTTCTCAAGGACAGCCCTCTCACAGAAATTGGTCGCTTTCAAGCTCGGGCCACAGGTATGTCACTAATAAAAAAAACAAAGATTGACGAGTCATTCCATCTTAGAATTCACCTACATAATTATCTCCATTACCATTGTTGATATCTTCAGTGTAATAAGAGTTTATTATTTAAATTGGAAATACTAGTATTTGTCTGTTTCAGTGGAAAATTGTATTTCACTCCCTCAAAATTTGCCCCAAGTTTTTCAAATTTGCTTGCAGAAAATGGCAAACTGATGGCAAAGTCTAAAATAAAACGTGGTAATTTGCGGTGTTGTTTTGTGAGGGGATCTGTTTATACTAACAGTGATCAAAAGAATGCAAAGATCTTAAAATTGTTTCTGTTACTCATGTGCATCTGATAAGCATTTTGTGGATAAATATGGTTGCTGTTTTTTCATTTCAAGTTATCAGGAATTGTTGTTTTCTTAAAGGTGATGCTTTCCAAAGAGCTGGAATTGATATTCAGCATGTATACTCCTCTCCCTCACTCAGATGTGTACAGACAGCACAGAATGTAGTAGATGGTAAGGCAACAAAGAAACTGATAGGAGTGATAATTCATATTTTACCTAGGGAGTAGAGGCAGAACAAAAAGGCAGTAGCAGTAGAGGCAGTTTACCTGGTCTGATGTGCTGTACCAGGCTGTCACCCATTTATGCAGTGAGGATCAAAACTTAGGTCTACAGCCACAAAACTGCATATTCATATTAAGTGTTAGTTTAAAAAATAGAATTAGTTATCATTCTAGCACTCCTATTGAAAAGTGCAAAAACTAGCTACCTTCAAATACATTCAGCAGGCTCTCAGGTGCAAATGTGCTGCACACAAGATTTGTGCACTACAAAGGCTGCTGAATTTCCTCTGGAGGTTTTTGTGCAGAATAATCCAATTACCTATGTTTCTGCATGTGAGCTTGGTAGTGATTTACTGCCTATTTTATGGAATGTGATTATAAAATTAAAAATCTAAATATTTGCCCTTGAGGCTATTTATTGACGGTGACGGTATGACTTGACCTACATGGCAACCACAGCACATTTATCTTTAGACAAACCAAGTCAAATTGAGTACCAGTTTACACAGATTACAGTGAGGAGAAAATAATTACTAACCCCAAAATATGTATTACTCACCAGCTTAGAGATTTAGGAAGTTTTGTTCTGAGAAATATCAGAAGCAATGTCCACTGTGTTAATTATCTATTTGTTGTCATCACAGAAAAGAATGATTTCATATATTGATGTTTCATATATATTGTTATTTGCTGTCAGATTCTCACACATGTATGTGAATAAATAATTGTTATGTTTCTGTGTACATATTTGCAATTGCTTTCTGAATAACTGGCAAAATAACACTAATCAGTACCAAATCCTCTCTAGGCCAAACATTAAACTTCAAAGTATGCTCAAAGCCACACAGAAAAGCTCTGCACTCAAGAGCATTTTGAGCACACTGCCTGGTGCTTTTGAATGGCCTATTCCTGCAATATGAATGCCAGCAACTTGTTGCAGAGGTGATGGACAAGATTGTTCATGCATTTAGCCTCGATTAGTAGTCTCCTTGCACAGCATGCTGATTCAGTTTTTTTTTTGTTGTTCTTAAATAAGGGTTAATCCCCTTCCCTGGGAATTCATAAAATACCTTTTCAGTTTTATGGATTGAAATCATTATATTTTGTTATGCTTAACCAAGTACAAAAGTTTTCAAGTAATTCTGAATGTTTGTTTTGTGAGCCTAGTCCTGAATCCATGCATCTTTTGAATAAGGGTTGTTTTTTTCTCTCTTTAGTACTGTGCATGCTAGAATGATTAAAAATTGTGCTGATGTGCGGCCAGTTTAATTATCTTGCTTTCTTGTGCATGTGGGTTTTTTTTCATCTCTCTAGTTCAGATATCTAGGTTGTTATCCTTACAATTTTTTTCAATAGAATTTTAAAACCCTTTTTAAGAGAATTTTGTTTTTGGTGTATGTGTGTAAAATCTACTAGGAATGGGAAACAGTGCTAAGATCTGCATCGAGCCTTCAGCATTTGAGTGGTTTGGTTGGTACAAGAATGCAATGCCAAACTGGCTCTCATCTCACCAGCTGGCTGACTGTGGCTTCAGTGTGAATATCAATCACAAGTAAGAATTTGTGTGATGCTTCCTTGATAAGGGATTCTGTGATGACAAGCTTATGTATTGCTTTCTGATCCCATTGGCATTAAAGTATTAAAGTCTCACCAGATTCTCTCTGGACATATACCAGAACCAGTTCATGCGTAATACATGATGGAAGTTTGTAAATTATGACTTACAAGCACTAGTGAGGTAAAGCATTGATCCACCTTGAAAACAAATCTTAAGTCTCAAACTCACAGTGTCAGTTATCAAATGGGCTATCTGACAATCCATTACACATTGTGATGAGAAGTACAGTCAGACCTCGATAATAAGTATATGCTGGTATACTTATTATCAAGGTTTGTACATTTTTACATGTTTCATCAGATACATACTGATTTAGCAGCAGCATACTGAGCTATGTACCATCACCACAGTCGAAAACACATGGTAAACACCATACACATGCGCTCAATATCTCTAATGATCTCGAGTTTTTTGTCGAGAGAAATGTCAGTTCTTTTCTGTTTGGTTTCCATGCTGAAAATGATAGGCATACGGTTCTAAATCTTCTAGTCACACTCGTCAATAGCCTAGCCTACTATAGATCTACACACTGCTGTAGTACTGTACCGAGTCAAGAATCAAGGCCACATGGACAGAGCATGACATTCATTGTCCAGCCATTGGCTGAAGTGTGCTATTTTTAGAAATTTGTCAGACACGAGAGCCCGAAACTATCGCGAGCGCACTGCGCCGAAGATGGGTGTGTTGATTAGACTGCCTTGTTCGGCTGACCTACATTTTATCAAGGCAAAATTCCACACGGTCACTTCAGATGCATGCGTATTATCGAGTTTATACGTACAGTCGACTCCGCATAATCGCCCATCCTCGGAATCACGGAAAAAGTGGTCGATTAAGCAGAGCAGCGATTAAGCGAAGGAAGTAATTTCGCCCATATTTTTGGTAAGAAGATTAAATTTCTTTGATGTCGTGTTTTGATATCGTGCATTGACACCTTCTTGTCGCCAGACTCAGGACAAACTCGAGTTTGACGGTGTTGTAGCGCACAAAATGTTTGATGTCCGCGGTCTCTCTCATTGGCCACCTTGCAATAACCCAGCAGACAATCAGGAGCAGGATGGCATGGTCGGGGTAGACCGTTCATCCACATGACACGCTCTCTGATCTAACCGAAATCCACCAGACAGGCGCAATCAAGGCGTGTGGGGAGGAGACTATACCACGGCTTTCGGCGCTGTAGCTTATCGGACGGGCGAAGGCGGTGATGCGTAGAGTGGGACGAAGGGGGACAAGGGGAGGGGGAGGTGGAGAGGAAAGGCTTATCACACCTATTTCGGGCCATCCGTCGCGCAGTTAAACCGTCTGTGTACATTGTTTGTTTGTCAACTGTAACCCTTCAACCGCTGATCTTTGAATTCATGGGCGCTGAAGAGTGGTCGATTATCCAGAGTGAGAGGCGATTATCCAGTGACTTTTATATAGAAAAAATTCGGTTCCCTAGGAAACAAGGCGATTAAGTGGAAAAGGCGATTAAGCGGAAAAGGCGATTGAGCGGAGTCGACTGTATTAAGTATACTTATAATCAAGGTCATATTAACAATGACAAAGAAGGATAAAATCCGTGCACAGCATCTGTATACGCATAACCGAGGTATACGTTTTATTGACATACGTAATACCAAGGTCCGACTGTAGATGCTTGCTGACTTGGATTTCATTTTTTGTTCTCTGACACATTCAAATGCAGTTGAAAATCCATATAATGGCAGCCCCTTGTGAGCGCGGAAAAAAACCTTGCAATAAAGTGGCACTACTTCTATCGGCCATGTCTTGTTTAAAAAAAAAAAAGATAAGGCCATGGAGACAGCTTTTTCCAAGTTCCACTTATATTAGATTTAACATAGTCTCAAACTGTGATTATCTGCTGAGGTTGTTTCACTTTGCTGTAACCATCAGTCAGTAAAAACAGAAACCATATCTATCTGAGTGTCAATATAGAATATGCATTCCCATTAAAACACTACTCTCCCTAATCTCACTGATCCGTATTCTTGTTTGCGCATGTATTGATGATGAAAAGGCAAGCTCAAAGAGCTTTATGTATGTTAACATGTCCTATGTTAATGGATGGATTGTCATGTGTTAGGGATGGATGTAATTTAGAAACGATCTTGCAATTGCCTTGTGTGAGGCAGATTGATCAAGGGGAAGGGCCTTATCACACCTATAAAAGAGCTCTTGGTCGATAATTTTGATCACACTCAACCTTATATCCTCTTTCTCCACATTGGTGTGCAGTTTCAGTGATCTGTAAATGTGTGTCAATCCTTCCACTACTGATATCTTGGCATTTACAATCGCTGAAAAGTTTTGATTATGTGGAGTTAGATGCAGTTTTCCAGTGATTTTTATGTAGATATAAATTCTGTTTCCTGACATATGTTTCTGTTAAACAGAAGTGATTAAGGGGAAGGCAAGATAGTGGAGTCAGCAGTACTTTTCTTTTAAGAGAGAACTTGCATAATGTAACATAATAGAGGTAAAATTTTGAAACTTTTTCTTAATGGCCATAATGTTTTGTTTGAGGTATGCCTTATTGACTCTTGTAATATGAGGCCTCTTGGGTCCAGCCTCCTGCTGGCATGGTCATTGTTATGGATAATGACCATTGCATGTGTTGTCTGTCAGCCAGTTAGGTGACAGTGGGCCCAGTGCTCTGCAAGGAGGTGCGTATGTATTCTGTTGTGGCATTTAAGTGAAGCAAGCGGACAGTAGAGTAAAGTCTGTCACCCCATCATGAGGGTTACTCCTTTACAAGAAATTTGGTGCAGACAAAGGCAACATAAGATACATTAATCTCTAAAATACAAAAGCAATGCAGAGCTAAACAAATATTGCATAGCTCCATGTTGTGTAAATTAGCTGAATGTTTATTAATGTGAGAGTTTTAATATAAAGCTATAATCATGGTGGCAAAAACAAAAGACAAACCAGGTAGTGCATGCAGTAACATATCCTACTGAACTAATGTTTAAAATAATAAGCAGTGATATGTGCATCTACTTTTATAATATATGAGTACAAAGTCATGACTAACAACTTTGAACGATACTGCTATCTGTGGTAGATGCTTTTGTCTGAAACTTACTATCGCAAACTAAACAAGAACACTTGAAATAAGATATGAAGATAGTTCAGGCAAAGTAAGAGGATATGAAATTGTGCTCAGTGTTACCCTTTATGAAATTTCAGACCATTTGTAGCATTGAACCATCTCCACCTTGATGAGACAGTCTCAGACTATTACGAGCGATGTCACAAATTGGCAACACATTTATTAAAGAAACATGAGGACGAAGGTAAGAAATCAGGGTCTCTATCCATATACAGCCTACATTAGTACCACTTTGTATCTTTCACTAGCACGGTGGTAAGATTGTGTATATTTTACAGTTTTGGTGCCTTTAAATAAGTTTTTCTTGTGATCGTCTCTGAGGTACTTTATTTGTGGATCAGGGGTCAACACATACACTAAAATTATTTTCCAGAAATCATCGGCTAATCAAACTTATTTAAGATACCTGGCATAGCTAGGTTTTTGGTCTGTTAGGACAATTTTATGTTACTGAGGGGACATTATTTCGGCATTTACCGATCCCAACTCCACATCAGAGACATTTTAATTCATTATAGAGAGTCACATAAGACAATGGATCATATAAGTATTCTTTCATTTTTTGTAATCCTTTAGTATTTTTGACTATTTTGACTTTATAAAACAAATTTCACTGAACGGTAAAGACCTGCTGTTATGAATCTGTCTCTGGTAGCCCTGGCAGTTTAAGAAGATATGCCTGCTTTCTCATCATTTTTTATTTCATATATATTTTAAATTAATTGTACCCTGCTAGACATTTGCAAGAAGATCTTGACTGAGTCTGTGAAAATCTGAAATGTCATAAAATGCAAATTTGTTAATATTCAGAGTATGAGCAAAAGAATCAGGTGATATGCAGTGACAATGTGGCATTTTGCTCTCATTTAAAATAATCATTGAAAATTTACAACAGTGCAAATGCGAAGAACCAAATTATAAATCTCTGCAGCAATGTGAGCACCTCATTTAAAATTGGTAAGATATCCTAGAAAGGATGTAGTTCAGAAGTGCAGATGAAAATTAATATGTAGTGTATGTATCTCTCAGCTCATAAATGTGTTTATGGACAAAAAGTAGTCATGTCCTATGCTTGCAGCTGTTGAATTTCTGCCTGAGCTGCTTCTAAATAGATGCAGATACTGATTCTCTGTGCTGCCAGTTTTTCATCGGATGGTAATATGCATGAAGTGACAATGGATATGCTGAAATGCAGTTTATTGTTTTATATTCTCTTGCTTTGCTGAGGTCAGGTGGTGATATTTTGATCGTGGCTCATGCTGGAAGTTTGGATACCTTCACACGTCGTCTTCGAGGGAAGTTGCCTCGCAGCTCACAAGAAATGCATCAGATCTTGTCCAGCTTCACCTATTGTTGTATTTGTTGTATAGCCCAGGACGAAAAGACAGGGAAATGGACACTGGAAGAGCCACCCACTCCTCCGCTGCATGAATTTGACTGGAAGGTCTTGTTATGATGAATAATTTTCGTCTAGCTGGTATTTTCATTTTTCTCCAGTAATGTCAGTAGGTCAGAGGTATGGCTCTTATGAATATGAGGTCATGGTGATGTTTGAGACACTGGTATTTTATTTATAAGTACAAGGGTTATCTTTTAATTCTGTATAAATGACCATATCTTATTGTGCTAGAAACATGAACTATTCCGTTCTTGGCTCTGATATACAAAGTTTCTTTGTTCTAAACCACCTTTAAAAGTTATGACGTTATTCCACAGAGGTTAGAGTAAAAATGCCCTCCAAACATGATTCAGTGACTTCTTCTAGGCTTCAGATTACCTCGCCTTGAACTTATATTTTACAACAAGCAGCAAGAAAAGGTCTTGAGGCATTTTATTAAACAGAAAAAAACAGAGGGCTTATAATTTTCACTTTTATTTCTGCAAAGAAAGTTTTGGTTAGGAACTGTGTGTACTTTTGGTTGTTTTCAGCAGTTCAGGGATGAATAAGATGTTTGTAAACAACTGTGGTGCAGATATATTACTATACTGGTCACAGTTCACTATGATATTATATTCCTGAGCAGACAAGACAGTAGTATGACCATTGACATTAATGAAGAAAGAAAACAGATGGTTTCTGGCACACATATAAATTAAACAATTTTTGCAGCGATGGTCGTCTTTCTGCAGTCAATGTGCTCAGATAATTTCAGTTTGTGAATCAAACTAATTGATCAACAGAGAGTATCCATTTTCATTTACCATGTATGTAACTTGAAGCGCCGACTTCGTATTTTTGAATCACCTCTTTGTGAAATTCTGTTCTACCTCATTTGGTGGATGACACAAAATGATGAAATGATGGGATCTACATTGCACAAGTCCACCTTGTCAAAGAAAAAAGAACGAAGTGATGTAAATTGTAGTCAGTGAGACGTTCACATCTTTCTTAGTGTCTACATATGTAATATGATCACTTGCCTCAACAGAGGCAGTTACCATGGTCACTATCCATCTGTTATTTATGTTGAGGCATTTCCAGGATGTGTGGTTTTTTTCAAAATTTCTTTGCCACATATTAATTTCTTAAAGCATTTAAACTGTATATTCTCCCCATGAGCACATGCCTGAACATGCAAATTAAGTTTTAAAAACATCTGTTCAGAATAAACTGCGACAGACATCACTGAAAATCATGGTTATAAAACCTCAATTTTTAACAATTATTCTTAAGACATCCATCTGCACAAATTGCTCCAGTTTCTGCCTCTTAACTGCTTTTGAATCAGTCGTTACCGAAATGAACAGTCAAATTTTGGCAACCTCCATGAAAGTGAGGCCTCTTTTCAGTGTGAAATTTCATGTTTTAGCAAAATTAGAAGTGGTTAAGAACACAGAATTAAAAGGTGACCCTAATTTGGTGAGCACAATAAGGCTTTATGTAGTCATGAATCTGTGATAGGCTCATTCCTGCTTTTTTATTCTTTAACAGTAATCTATATCAAGTCCTTTTGATAAACTCACTCCTCATATTTTATGACTGTTTAAGTCAGTCCTAAAATCTCTATTTATCTATTTACAGCTTGCTCAATTTTATGCGGCCTCATTTCCTTGTAAAGAAAGTGTGTTGGATGGTTAAGTCTTGTTTTAGCATGTTTTGATTTATATTGAGCTGTCATCTCTGCTTAAGTTTCAGTTCCCGCAAAAATCTTCATTTCTGTCAAGTTGACAGTTTTCCATCACTGAGATATCTGGGCTCACAGCTTAAATTGTCACTTCTTGTTGAGTTTCATGAATGAGCGATGACAGTTTAGGATGTGACCATTCCTATATTTTTAGTAGATAGTATTGTAATATTACGTCAAATAATTACCTCCTTCAGTCAGATTTGATTTGTAGCTCTGTATCCCACTTAAGTAAAGAAGAAACTGTTCTCGGTGTTACATGGCTGTGGCACTACAAATTTCCCAGGCTACTCTGTGTTTTGTTACTTGTTTGTCATAAAAAAATATTCCACATAATTCATTCCCAGACTACCTGACTTGCCTGTATCCAATTATTTCTGTTTCTTAACCTAAATATCAAAAAAAATATCTTGCACCACTGGATGACTGTGATGTTGTTGCTTTATCTGTTACTCCACAAGATTTGTTTTGGCTTTGGTGTTATACATAATTGCCAAAATGCAAATGTTACCATTTTGTATTGTTAATAACTCCTCTTCTTAGAGCAGCATTCAGATAGCGGGCCATGCATGGTTAATGTTAATATGTTGAAAGATTCTCGCTCCATGTCCCTCATAGGGCTTCCAAGTAAAGAGTAGGCAAAATATTTTTTAAAAAACCCTCATGGACAGAGAAAAAAATAACACTCGGATTATTGTATATCAAAACTTGTATATGGTGGCCCTTCCTTTGGGTCAGAAGAGGAGTGGGCATGTAGAATAGAAAGGTCTTTGGCAGCAGCAAACCAGGCTGCCTGGCACAGTACACAAGCTGCAAGAGCATAATGGATGAACTCATCAATATAATCTTGCTAAATGTAGTCTTTTATGTATTGAGCAATGATTGTTATGACACTGATTGGAGGCTTTAGGACTTCCTGCATTATGTAAGATGACAGTGATATTTTTGATGCAAGATGTATATTGTATTGTTGATAATGGTGATAGTTTTCAGTATCTACAAGTTTTAAATGAAGATAGGAACTATTTTTATCTGAAGGTAAGATGTGAGTCCTTTAACATTGTTCCCATTTGGTATCATTCATATTCATCACATTTACCCTTAGTTAATGAGTGTGTCTCTGAAGTGATCAGTACAAAATGTGAAAAAGAAATTATTCTAATTTAGGGACTGGATAGCAAACTTCATACTGTATATTGTGGCTTATGCTGAACTTTTCCTCAGCTCCTTGTACATTTTGTTGTTCCCATTGTAAAGTGATTGATTGTCAAGGCCTTACAGAGCAAAATGGAGGATTTGCACTGAAACTCACAACTTTTTGATAGGACATGCTTTGTGGCATTCCAAGAGACCCAACTTGGATAGCTTGGCCATCTAGGCTGCAAACCTGTGAGAAGCATGAAAATATTCTTTTCCCATTTTCTGATGGTGGAGAGTTATTTAGATGATCTTGTAATTTTACTGCCATACAACAAAGTATATTCTTAATCAGCTTCATCATATATATATATGTGAGGAGTTTGTAAACTTTTCCAGTTGGTGGTTTTAATCTTTAAGATTTACTAAAGTATTGTAACATGATGTTCCATGATCTTGTGCTTGAATGAGCTCCTGTTGTTTCCTTCTCTGAAGATGATCTGTGGCCAAGCTATTCTCAAGCAGCTGTGTCGAGAACCCAAATCAACAACCGAGATTTGTACTTCCTGATGAAGATTTTCATGTAGTAACCACCAGCTACCATTAGCAGTAATGCTTTCCGCATATTATAGTGAACAAAAATCGTAGGATGGAGTGTTTATCTCTCTTTATGAGTCATACCACATAATCTTGTCCAGGCGATATTTAAGAAAATAAAAGTGAAAAAAAAAACAGATGTCATGTTATTGAGAAGCTGTCATGTTATTGAGAATATATGTAAAGTTTGAAGCACAATTTCAGCCTGAGAGAAGAGTGCCTAAGTATATTTCATCCAAGCAAATATTTTCCTACACTGCAATATATTAAGTGGAATGAGAATGCACTTCTAATTTTAGTATTCATGAACATGGGCTGTGAAGGTAAGGTAGCCTACACATACTTTGATATGAGACCAGAAATTGTTGGCCACTGCAAGAAACATAATATCAATGTACATCCACTTTCACTGCTCAGTATTCTGAGAGAGAAAGAATGAACACAGACTTTGACAGGAATTGAATCATTCCACAAGAAGGAGGTGTTCATATGACCAATGATCTTTAGCAACAAGAATGTCTTGCATATGTGCAAATCTACAATTGTGTAAACAAAAATGTTTATGAAATGGAATGGTGAAACAAGCTGGCATTTTAGCTGTCATTCAACAGTGTGCATTTTAACTTGTTTTCAGTTGTGTGATTTTTTTCCAGCCTTGCATGCATGCAATTTGACAATACTGCTGGTGTCAGTGATCATAGCCCATTGTGCAGGAAACTCTTAGTGACTAATGGGACATATGCAATGTTGCAAATTGTGAAGTAAACACCCATGAGGAATATTGCCCATAGGACCATAACAGTTCTGTGCATTTCTTCAATCACCCCTCCCTTCCCACTTGTCTGTGACTACTGTGAGGTAAATAAACTTAGCAGTATGTGCTGTAGTGAACACCTCTGTATCCTTGTTTACTTTGCTTGTCTTTTCATGTCTAGTGATGGACTGAATCTTTTATTTCGAGAGAGGAGGGGGGCCTCCAATTCTCAGATTAATTGTATCTTTCTTATGAATTACACTATCCTATGGCTGTTGCATCAACAGTTTATGATGATGTTGTAGTCAAGGAAGATGGGAGCTATCAGATGTCATTCTCCTTAGATATCTATTTTAAATGCTTAATAAGGCAGCAGAAGTAGCCATAACATCTGTTCAAGATGATAACATGTGAGGAAGCGGAGTTTGTAAATTTTAACCAGCTTTGGGTGACGAGATGCACTCTCAGTTGTGACTTCCAAGGAAATGGTACACCTGTTTTGGCTTTATTCCCAACAAGAACTAGAAAGGGGGGAGGGGCAAAGCAAAGCATAGTAAAAATGTAATCTTAAAGAATTTTGGAAGGAGACCATTGCATAAGAATGACTTCCATGAATACTTCAAAGAGCTCAAAGGAACACACAGCTGAGAGGAGATGCAACTGAGGAAATAGAGGTCAATGTAGGAGAACTAGATGCAGAACTAAAGCAGGAAGAACTCGAAAATGGAATTGCAGCTTTGAAGAATGGGAAATCACCAGGAGTAGATATTAATGAATTTATGAAGAATGGGGGGAACTAAAGTTAAAAAGGTGTTACTACGATTGTTGAATTCAGTGCTGAATACTGGCATTTATCCGGATTCCTGGGCAGAGGGCATAATAGTTCCAGTCTTTAAAAAGGGTGATAAAAATAGAGATGAGAACTATAGAGATATAACATTAATAACAACATTGGTAAGTTGTACAGATAAGCTTTTCACCAGCATTATCAACAGTAGATTGAATCGATGGACAGAATCTAACAAAGTACTTAGTGAAGCGCAGTTTGGGTTTAGACAAGGGAAGGCAACCATGATTGTATGTTTATATTACATAGTTTGGTAGAATTGTTGTGGCACAGAAGAAAATGTTATACTGTGCCTTCTATGACCATGAACAAACAAGCCTATGATTTATTAAATAGGCAAGCTATTAGGTATAAACAACAAGGATTATCTAGTAAATTAATCCAGCTGTTAAGAAGTATGTATGAAGTTGTAAAACTCTGCGTGAGACACAAAGTTGTCAGGAGTGACTAATTCCAAAGGAAAGTAATCAAATCTGTAACCCGCACCATACAGCTATCGAAGATAATTCTGAGAACTTTCTTACATTTACATCATCTTTTGGTGTTTTACAGGGGGAATTGGTTTCGCCTTTCCTCTTTGCGATGTATGTAAATGATGTTCACAGCTCTTGGGGATAAAAATGATGAAATAGGCACCGATATTAGTGAACTCATCATAAGTTTATTGATGTTCGCTGATGGTATGATTGTGTTTTCAAGTACAGTGTAGTAGTATTGGGTTAAAGGAAGGAATAAATGATATGGTGAAGTATTGTAAGAAGTGAGGTTTGTCTGTGAATACTAAGAAAACCAAGCATTTAGTATTCCGCAAGGGAGGGAGACCTAATCACCAAGACAAATGGTATTAAGGTGGACAAGAACTTAAAACTGAGAAATCATACAAATATCTTGGTCTAACCTTTAGTAATTCCGGTTTATTTTCCCACTCATCACAGAATTAAGAAACCAGAGTCTTAAAAACACGTTCGTGTTAAGGTCATATCTGAATGGGAACCCTGAATTATCTCCAAAATTGAAGCTACAATTTTTTAACACTATTGTTAGACCCACTGTAGATTATGGGGCAGAAATAAGGGGCTTCTGCGCAGCTGATCTTCTACTAAATATGAAACTCAATTTCTTAAAGGAAGACACCACATCAATTATAATTTTCTTTTTTCCAATACTTTTTGTCACTGCAAATTATCTATGGCGCCCACCGAATCAATTTTGCGAAGAAAGAGAATTGTTCTGTTACCATGCGCGTATGTAATATGACGCAATTAGGAGAGCCAGAGTTACCGGGTTTGGCTTTTGCGTCCAGAATTATTCCCCTTCCCCCATCAGTGGCGGCTTGTGGCAAAAATGATGACGTCACTTAAGTTGTGCAGCTACAGACACCTCTATCTGACAATGTATTTTTCAGCATTTAATTAACGTTCTGGTCATCCAAATTCAAACGTAAAGTTTGATAGTGTAAGCAAGATAAAGAATTCTGCATTTTTATTGCCTCAGCATAAGTTTCTTTGACATACAGTATCTACTGTTCACAGAGGAATTACAGTAAAACATTCATACCAACATGCTATGTGCTGTACTAACTAGACAGCTTGGCCATGTGGCTAGAACGTATTTGGCGTAAGCTTATGGCCGCCACGTGCGCAATGGGTGTAACAATTCGGGCTTTGGATAATGTAACCCTGTGGGTTGTCTGGGGCCGGCAGAGGCGTTATATCATTATGATAAACGCTTGAAAAACTTGTTTTATTGGAATAATAGGGTATCGTATGATTTAATATGGTCTGCAAGATGATGCAACTTTCCTTTAACGTCCTACCACCCCAAAAGCGTTTGTCTACGCTGAGTTAGGTGTATTCCCACTCCTGGTGGGTATAAAGGTTAAAATAATAAAATGTTGGTGTAAAGTGGTACAAAGTAGTGACTGACAATACTTTGGGGAGGCTGGGGCGTGTTGGTGCACGGGGCAAGTTGGTGCAGATAAATTAGCTCACATACAATATCTTTAGGAACTTAATATTCTGCAGGATCAACGTTGATACTGACCTCTTTTGCCAGCGTACAAACTAATCATAGTGATGCATAATATAACAGCTGAGAGCCAACATGCAACAGATTTTGGAGGTTAAAATATTTTTTTTTTTTTTGTATACTGCATTGTCAGGTTAAAATTTTGAAGAGAGTAAAAATCCGAGCTTTAGTACTCATTTGCAGTGAAAAGTGTACCAGTTGTCTTGCTAACAGAAGTAAAGAAA
>JAWQUT010000019.1:3931592-3964092 GCA_033807755.1 Ellobium chinense | reverse complement strand
TGACCACTGTTTAAGTCGCTTTATTCGCCTTTGTATTGTTGTCTGGTGTGTGGTTTAGTGAGCTATCACTGGCCTAAGATTCTGACAATATATTATTATCATTTGCTTGAGAAATAGTTTCAGATAATTTAGACGCCGCCACAGTCAAATTCTATGTGTTTAGGAGCTGCGCTAGTTGTGTCACTAGTCATAAGACTTTCGAGAGCAGGTCAAGAAGGGGGCACCCTGACGTGAAAATTATTTTGACCGTCTTATTTTGGTCAGAGATGACCAAGGGAGCATATTTTTATAGAATCCCCGTGAAAACTTTTGTTGTTTTGAACGAATTAACCGGTCTTCACTATCAGTGAAGGGAATGAGATAGATCCTTAGTATGGGCTTTTTTTTTTTGGGGGGGGNGGGGGGGGGGGGAGAGCAGTTGAGATGCTTTTGTCCCCTGAGTCACTGTTCATTACTTGTTGCTTTCTCGCTTTTTTTCCTTAGCAACTCAGGCTCTCACTTTCTTTTATTGCTTCTTAACATCCTCTCTCTCTCTCTCTCTCTCTCTCTCTCTCTCTCTCTCTCTCTCTCTCTCTCTCCCTCTCTCTCTCTCTCTCTCTTTCTCTCTCTCTCTCTCTCCCCCTCTCTCTCTCTTTCTATCCATTTCATACATTTCTTTTTTATCGTGAAAACCGGCTCTTTCTTTCCAAGCTATAAAAGATTTCACAAGTGTTCTCCAAATTATTATTCATATGATCTCTGACCAACATAAGGGTGTCAAGCTATTTGCGCGTCGATATACCAGCTATTTGACCGGCTCTTTGAAGCATGTTGATTGATTTATGACTTGTGACGCAACTAGCATCGCCCCTGAGCGCAGAAAACACTGCCTGAGACAGTGGTTAACTGTCAATCAAATCCCATCCCGCTGTGCAACGTCTTAATAATCTCAGGCAAATGATAAATATTGTCAGAATCGTAGACCAATGAGAGCTCACTAGACAATACAGGAAAAAAAAGGCACTGACATTACTGACAATCATATAGAAGCTATGCATACAAAGCGACTCACTCAGTGCCCAGACAGATGCTCCTTTTATTAAATATTTATCCTGCCTGTTCTAAGATTACACCATTGCGATCAAAGTCAGGCACTTTTCACAATCTTCAACAAAAAAACCCACTTCTTCATCATGAAAAAAAAGAAAAGGCATAAAAGCATAAAATTTATCACCAAGGAAAGTTATTGCATATGGATAATTCTCTTCGCACAACAACTACTAACATGTCTCTCGCTTTTTGACGTCATGTCTCATTCCCGCGCTGATCTGACGACCAGTTATGGCGCCCCGCGTGGTGTAAAAATCCCGACTTTTAAGCTGCATTTTCTCGGAAGCGCTCGGGCGAAGGAAACGCATACGGAGATGAAAACTGATGAAAAAATATTGTGGATTTTGTTTAGGGCTGCGAAGCAGATAGCTACCCCTGTTCCTTTAGCATCATATACAGTACTATAACTATATATTATATTGCATATAAATATCATAAGTTCATGTGTAGTTAAATTGTGGGAATAAAAGCAATTGTAAGAATGCTTTGATATTCTTGATTTGTCTAGCTACGAGTGTTTACGCAATATCAAAAACTGAATTCCTTTCTGCCACCACCATCTGCTGTAGTGTAACAAAAAGCAGTGGAATACTGTATAATTAAGAAGGATGGGGAGGGGGAGTGTGAATGTGCGATGGATAATGTAACTGGTTTAATAGGATTTTCTGGTATTGCAGCTCAGACTGTTAAAATCAGAGAGGGAGAGTGAGTGGGTGTGGGAGAGGGAAAGAGAGAGAGTGAGAAAGCGAGCGAGAGAGAGAGAGGGACAGAAAGACTATGTGTGTGTGTGTGTGTATGTGTGTGTGTGCATGTGTGTGTGTGTGTGTGTGTGTGTGTGTGTGTGTGTGTGTGTGTGTGAGAGAGAGAGAGAGAGAGAGGGAGAGAGATGCCAGTTAGTAAATGTGTCAGTTATGCACTTTTTCCCTTTTTTGGGGGGTTTTCCTTTTTTTTTCTTTTTTTACTCATTCTGAATTGTTGAATTTATTGTTATGTGTTTGACTTTGCCTTAACAAACAATCTCGAATTTTTATCGACGGGTTAGTCTTTACCGTCCGTTTTGTGAAGCTTCAACAATAGCCCCAGTTTAAAAAAACGAAACCAAAAATTTGTTGCACAATAAATTACTGGGCTCTGTTAGTGTTATCCTGGCTTGACGTGCTTCCAACTCTCTCAAGAGGAAGTCCTTATAGCTTCCCCCCACCCCCTCTCCCCCGAAGTCTTCCTCGAAAATCTTGCCTTGCGAATTCTATTGAGTACGAACTGGGACAGCCCTTGATTTATTTTTGGTAACACTTTCCGGAACTGATTATTGCAAAAATTAAGTGTTCCAAGAACGAAGTGTGCGCGCAGTAGGGTTAGGCATACTCGAATCTTACAAAACTCCTAAAAAGCCTAGACTAGTTCAAAATTTAGTGCCACGATATGACACTGACAGATTCGAACACGGATTGGAATCCCGACAGGAGAGGAATATATTCGCGTGTTAGTACTTCTCCCCCACAAAGTTTAATATGACATAGACTAGGGATTTCTTGTTAATGGAACCTTCTTTTTTTTTCGCCGTTTATTTTCCTGTGGACAGAAGAATTCGAATCTACACCACTTGTATAATTCGAAATCGAACTCAGTGTAATAGGATTTGATGGATTGAAATCCTCGAGTCTTGCCTACAATACGCAGAGAGCCATGCCCACGCCCACATAGTAGGATACCCAAGATAGTGTGGATATCTAGACTAGACTAGACTAGGTTAGACCTGGACATTTTGGCACGATAAAATTGGTAAGATTCACTAAAGTTACATTTTCTGTAGTGATGACAACTACATTTAGATCTAATAATAGGAAATGTCGAGGCAGACAGTGTACGGATTGTCGGTAGGCCCTGTTCGTGTTGTGGCTGGAACGGCCTGACATATCCTGTGTTAGTATGGTGTATCCACAAACCCAGCCAGTTTGGCTGAATCGGCACTTTTATTTTAAATAAAACTCTAGACTAGTAGGCCTAACTGATTAGAGGTCATCCACTAACGGGAATGAAATGCTCACACTACGCCCATAAAACTTTTACATGTGCCCAACAATGTGGACATGGCAGAGGACAAATGAGGACCGATATGTATAGTGAAGTAGTCTAGTTCCAAAATGAAATTATTCAGTTTTCATTGTTGCTTTTAAGAATGGCAGATGATGGGGAGAAAGAGAGCTCTGGCAGAGCACCGATAATGTCTGTTTATTCAAGTGAAATGTGTAAGTTGCAGCATATGTGAAGTCTTTAAAGCCTACTCTCTGGATTTTTATTCAAGAGGATAAAATTTTCCTGAAAAGTTGAAAATGAGTCTTCAAAATGAACTAATTTGTGAGCCCTACATTTAAATATGATTCTCAAGCACTCCTTTGAAGCCTAGTCCTGATTAAGTTTTCAGAATTTTCTAATATATAACCCATAACAATTATCCACTATCTGCCAAGTCTGTAAAAGTGAAGAGAAGAATAAAGTAATAACAGTGGGCGTAACTATATCACATTTTCTAAGTTTACTTTGTGATTAATTAACCAGTAGGGCTTGATCTCCAAATATAGAAATTGGCACTTTTGGAATTTTCACAAAAGTCTCAGTCATATGGTCTCATTGGCACATAGTGGAGTAATCTGTTATCAGTAGTGATCATATGGAAATAGCGAAACATTAGTCAGGAATACACTTTTAAGGAGTACCGATTTTTAATATGTCTGTATGAAAATCAAGTAATCTGGAGTGGCAGAATTTGGCACTAAAGTTACAATACTGATAACCCTGATCGTACTGATAGAAATACATACCATAATCCATAGTGTCCAGATCATGAGTGGTAGTAAACAATAACTAGAAATGACCAGTACATTAGATTTCCACTCATATTGAGTCTTTTTGAAAAACATTTTTTGATTGCAACTTTATTTGCAAGAAGTGTATTTCATTGGTTAAGCTCAGTTCATGAAAAGTTAGGTCTCTACTAAAAACAAAACCAACACTTCTGCAGTATGTTCCAGTGTCCTAATCATCTCCTTTATGACAAATGGCTAATCAAAAACCAGTTCTTTAAAATATGTGAGTGGAATACTGCAGACAGTGAAAATCTGTAGTTCATTTGACAGGTGAAATCTGCCAATCACAAATCTTGAAAGCTTAAATCGCACTGCAAATTAAAGAGGGCATAATAAGAAGACACATAAACTGAATATAATTCTCCAATACAAGAGAACTGAATTATTAGATATCAGGACTTTAAATGTGCTCAGATCCTTCCACAAAGTCAGCTTAGACAGGTTGAGGTCAGCGCCCACACACTATCATGTACAATAGCAGAACTAAGAAATTGTAACTGTTACATTCTACTAAAAGCTATGTAAAAATCCAAGCAGTTGAGGAATAAGGATACACTAGACTGTATGTATCCTGACGTCTGCAATTGCATTTTGAACATGCTGTTTCAGAAATTGTCCACTTGCTTTAAACATATTTTTTGTCATTCACAGACTTGGCTATATCAGATGGTGTGAGCATTTAACTTCATGTTCAAACTCTTCTTACAGAGAATAACAGGACGAGGAAGCATGTATTTTTACACACATAACAGTATTACTGAAACACAAATTTTCATAAAAATGAATTCAATAGCAGATAAGTCATTTTTCACTTTGTGGTAGCTATGGTCCCACTGGATAAGTGCATGTCAAATTATTAAAGTATTGTTGTATTGTGCAAGTATTGATTAATTTGCCCCATTGGTGATAGCAGAGTCTGATTTCTATTAAGATTGAGGTATTTTATAGGTCCTTGAAGAATGAATAACTGAACACCTGAATGTTTTGTTCTATGGCACTAGGGCTTGTATTTTGAACATTTGATATTTCAAAGTATACTATTATATATTGAAACCAAGACTGCATGGCATCTGGCCACATCTCCTCTCATGATGAGGCTGGAGATACAGCTTTGCAACCAAGGAGAGAAAATGGAAGTATGAGACCTCGACGATTGTTTATCATTCGTCATGGGGAGCGCTGTGATTTTACTTTTGGAAGCTCCTGGCTGCATCAATGTTTTGATGAGGAAGGTTGGTTTGTCACTTTGTTTTTGTGTCTCATCCTCGAGTGTCATTAAATCTGATATAATAGCCATATATACACATTAATACAATGGAACTTTGATTATGGGAATCAATGTATATTTCATAGGCTATTGTGGTAAGCCTGTGTTTGGTATGACTGATGAACACACAGTGTGTTAAGGATAACATTACCGTGCAAACTGCTGTAGTAACTTGAATAAAGCAAGAAACTGCAAGAACAAATATTGGGCAACCAAGAACTGCAGTTGATTTAACAGACAATAAATGATGGGCATAGACATGGGCTAATTACCACAGATAATATGTAGCAGGAAAACTATTTGCCCACCATAGATCCGATAGTGACCTTGGTATTTTGAGATGCTACACAATCATGTACTACTATAAATCTAGTTTGGTGGCTACATTTGTTTTAATTAGGTGCAGCTCAACTAAAGATCAATGCAAGGGACCCATACCACTGAATTTTCACTTGACCAGTTCCTTGCATACACATTTTTTTTTTAAGGAATGAAGAAGAGGAAACCGGGATTCAGAATTTTTCATTTATTGTGAAGATTCCCATCGCATACATGCCCCATATAATCTACTTTCAGTTTACTAACACAAGATTAGCCTTTGACAGTGAGGAATATGTCCCATAATATGTAAAGTGCTGCTGATTGTTGCAAAAGAAGTAATGAAAATTCTTTCCACAATTCCAAAGCAATAACCGTAGCATGAACATTAACAGCCCTTTAACAGCATTATACTTGTTAGAACTCTGGGGAGAAGTCCAGCAAATGCCAGAATTAGAGTTGTGCTCCAAAAGATTGCCTAACAACCAGTGGCAAAATTGTTGAAGCTTTAATGGCTTCTTCTGATGTGAGCATCACATGAAAAAACTTAAAGTGCGTCAGTGATACTTATTTTGCAAACATCTGTTTGTTGTAGATCCTTTCAGATTATTGGCCAAAAAAAGAGCGATCAAGTTTCATCATCTGGCTTTGTCAGATGAATTTTCTATTATGCACTAAATTGATGGCTCTGCATTGTCTGGGAATACCGTTGAAGAGATGCATAATTTATTCAATTAAATTGTATGTGTGAGCTTGTAGGTACCTACAGACCCTTTGATGAGAATCTGCCATCAATGATGATAAGCAGGGATTCATATAAAGAGTTTCGTCAAGACTGCCCACTTACAGAGAATGGCTGCTCTCATGCTCATGCCGTCGGTATGTTCCTAATGCAGGAAATTTGTTAAAAGTGAATCCAGTAAGACAGAAATTAAATAGCTGAGAGCACAAACAAACGAAGACAGTGAAACATCAGTTTATTGGTTGATTAAGTGTGCTAATGAATATATGGTGGGCCAGGAAAATTCGTTGCCAGTCACAAACCCAAGTTTTTGCACTAGGCACTAGGTGCAATAGAAAGTGATGTTTCCATTCAAGGTCAAAATTGAATTTTTCTCACCATCATATTATTCAGCATTCTGTCTAGTAGTTCTGGAAGTTTGACTTCATAATTCTGCATGTAAATGTGCTTACTTAATTATTTTCTATGTGTTTTGAAATGCATAATTGTAATGTTAGATTTGCCAGCTTTAAAGCCAATTTTCTTAGTTTTAAGATTTGTCATTTACTAAATTTACAACATGCTTACCCAAGCTTCCAGTGAAGACAAAAGGTTAGAAATTAGAGGTATACTGTTTAGAAATAAACAAGGAATATAGATACAAAAAATACCTAAATTTTGAAAATTTGACTATTGTTAAAGGTTTTCCTGGATCCCCATGCAAATGACTGACGGGCTGGTTGACAAAGATGTTCATTTATTGATCAATTTCATCACGTACTTTGATTTCCTTTCATGCTGTCTTAAAATTTTATATTATATTACCATCCTTGAGAAGAATTGTATTGCACCAGTTTACATGTTCATGTCGCTATCTTTACTGTTCACAAGGTGAAGCTTTTCACAGAGCTGAGGTGCATTTTCAGCATGTGTACTCATCTCCAGCACTCAGATGTATAGAGACGGCTCAGAATGTTCTTAATGGTAAGGGCACCTAGACATTATCATTTTCTAGGAACTCTCTCATCTGTGCTTTCTATTTTCTTATCCAGCCATTAACATTAAAGCAAATTCTAGATAGGAGTGTCCTGTAATTCTGTGCATGAAGGAAGTTAAAAAAAAACAAAAAACAGATGCACTTGTGCTAGTGTTAGGATAAGACTCAGGTTTATGCATGATTTTTGGGCAGGAGTTGAATACTAGAAGCCTGGCAAATTTCTTACACAATGTCAAGAAGCCTACACAATCCCAAATTTACCCATGCAAATTGGCAGAACAGATGGCATGCCATAGGAGATCCACAGATTTACAACATGGGATAAACATGCAAGACTTACTCTGACAAGAAAGCAACAGATACACTATTACAACTTATTTTAGCCATGCACTGGAAATGGAGGTTCTGAATAGGTTTCCTGCAGTAGGTTATCACTATCACCTAAAGAAATTGAAAAAAACCAAATACATACTGAGCAAAATCTCAGAAAATGTTTTCTGACAATGCTCAATCACAATCAGGGAGAGGAGAAAAAAACCACCCGTATCTACTTTTGTGTTCATATATAACAGCACTGTTGTCAGCTTTTCCTTTGGATCCTTCCTCTTGTTAACTACTCAACTTGTGTCCTTTCAGGTATGAAGAGCAAAGTGAAGATTCGCATTGAGCCAACAGCTTTTGAGTACTTTGGCTGGTTTGCAGATGATATGCCAAAGTGGCTTCCACCTCATCGGCTGGCAGACTGTGGTTTCAGCATTGATGTCAATCACAGGTATGCCAATTTTAGGATTGTTGATATTTTTCAGCGGTAAGTAAAACATTACATGTGTTTGTGCCAACATTGTATACAAAATCTACAGGCCATTTGAGAAAATATATTGTTTTCCAGACCATGCACACTTAACACAATCTGATACTGTTTTGCAAATCCCAGTTTTTACTTTGACTTTTATCTTTATTCAGTGCGAATTTAGTGGTCTCACAGATGTCAAGATATTCATATCATACTGCATACTTAATATTTTGTGAATTGTGTCATTCCAGACCCTTGGTTGAAGTTAAGAACCTTCAGATTGAGGAGACCTTTCATCAGTATTACAACCGCTGCTATGAGCTGGCTACACACTTATTAAAGAAGCATGAGGATGAGGGTATGTGACATTATGGGAGCAGCTTTTAAAACTAAACATGAGGCACAGTCACTGCGGATGGATTCTTTTAACTTGAAAGGGGGAGTGGTGTGAGGAGGAATGGAGGGATGTGTGAATGGGATTTGAGAAGAGGGTTTTGAGGAGTGTTACTCATATTGTCTTATGAAGCAGACATTGTAGTCTTTATGATCTCAGTTAGCACTGATTTCTTAAAACTGAGTAGGCCAAATTTTGAGTTGTTTGGGAAAATGGCAGCATATTCACTTATACTTGTTTTGTTATTTGCCAACAAACCCAAGCTTGAAATCAGGATTTGTGTAAAAGCTCCAAGGGTTATTGTTTAATTATCAAGACTCACTAACTTCTATATGTCCTCAAGTACAGTACTGAAATACTCACACCACAATACTGCACTTTTTATCAGAAAAATCTGCAGATATAATGTAGTTTGTAAAGGAGAGTGCAAGTGTGTTAGCAAAATGCACAAAATGAATCTCAAGAGAAGTGACTTTCGATCTATGATTTTCTATGACTTCCAGTTCAGATTACACTCAACAGATTGTCATGAAAATTTGACAACAGTTTTCAACACATCTGCCCCATCAGGGGCTACAATCTGTGGGTGGTATCAAGAATTTACACTCCGATGAGCACGCTTGAAAGATAATGACTGATCAGGTCATCCTGTTTCAACAGTGACAGAAGAAACAGTTTCGGCTGTTCTCACACTCACTGCAACTGACTCAAGAATTTCATTTGCCAAGATAGAAAAGACCTTGGATTTATCATTGACTTGCATCTTCACTACTTTGCATCAACATTTACACTTAAAGATGGTTTGCAGTGGATGGGTCTCTCATTACCTCACAGCCGATCAAATGAAATGGCGCATAGATTTCTACACATAAATCCTTGTAAAACTTTGACAATGGTAAATCAAAAGAGGTTTACAATATCATCACTGGACTGGTGCTGAAAAATTAATGTACAAGTATGACTGAGAAATAAAAAGCCAAACCATTTATGCTTGTCACCATGTGCATTCCCAAAATGCTTGAACTCTGGAAAAACTGGCACCCAAGAACATCACTACAGCGAGTCCTGTGGCATCATGATAATGCGATGCCCCATGTTACAGCGAAAACAACTGCACTTTCGACAGACCAAAAGATGATATTCTTGCCCCACCCTGCATATTGACCTGATTTAGTAACATATGATTTCTTTTTGTTTCGAATGATCCAGTCTCAGCTTAAAGTAAAGAATAAATGTTTGAAAGCACCAAAGAGGCAGTTACTTCATTTCAAAACATGACTTTGACCTCTAAAAAGAGGCATAACAGTTTTCCCTAGTGGTTGGAAGAATGGAACTGTGCAGATTGCACAGAGAAAAGCACTATGAGAAAGCTGTGAAAATTTTCATTTAGATACCATGTCTAGAAGTGGGCGAGTCTCGATAATTAAAAGGTGACCCGTGTATAATTTTGGGATTTAAAGAAAATAAACATCACCAAGCATTTGTATTATTTCCATTTTTCTTAAAGGCATTTGAAAAACATGAATGTGCATATGTCTGAAAAAAACCACTGTATAATGGTTGTCACATATCCATCATGTTCGTCTTCCTTGTCCATGAAAAACTCTCATCACCATCTAATTCAGAATTTCATATGGGATGTGAGTGGAAAGATTTATCCTTTGAAAATTATTAATGCCTCTGCTGTTTTGTTCATAATCTGTCTACTTTTGGTTGCATTTAACAAACTATTCATAATGTCTCTACTTCTGGTTGCTTCTGACAAATTAACAATCATCTTACCATTGCCAATCAGACCCCTGAGGTCTGCAAAAAGTTGCGGAGGTCAGATTGATCCTGTCAAAGTTTTGAGGAAAAGGAAGAGACTAGTGCATGGAAAAGGGAAAGAACATGATGAGAGAGTAATGACCACTTTAAACCTAGCGAAATCTTTTGTGTCCCTGACCTTAAAATACTAAGCAAATAGTAGACTACTATATTGTATTAGTATAACTGATGAAATTTCTTTAAAACTGCAGCGTAACATCATAATTTTTTTGCTTGCAATCATGTAATTTCTATGAAAATTGGATTTAATCATGAACCCTACAAAGGCACAAGACTATTTGATATGTTGCAGTTAGTGCTATCTTTAACCTAGGTTCTTGAAATCATGGGAGCAGCTGCTACTTCACTGATGTCGGGAATTACTGGTTAATCAATACTCTGTTGGGATGTATACACTAAGGGTTGATCTGTTGGGGATTTACACACATATGTATTATATGATATGATGATGGCTGTTTGTGAGAAGAGGCTTCGGCTGCTGCTTGAGATTAGGCACCTTAAATCACCTCCTTAGTGACCAGGAGTGAAACATAAAGTAACCAGGATTCAGTTTCAGAACTTTGCATCTAGGACAGGCAATCTACCCACAATTCACCCCACCATACTATTGTAACACTTTACAAAAATGCTTATAAAATATCCCGCAGTTCTTTGGCATGTGATATAAATTGTTCTCAGCTTCATTTTAGACAATAATTCCAGTCAGTTTTTCTGCTGATACATTTCCTCATCAGGATATCAGAAAAGGCATACATCTTTTACATGAAATAGGATAGGAAGTGATCCAGCATTCATATATGCATTCATAGGAAAGCATTGTGAGTGCCAACAAAAACCGAAAATTAAAGGAGCTTCATTCACTTCCTAAAAACTTAATTTTGCTGGTGACAGCTGATTCTTGTATGCTCATTCCTTTTATATTTAGAGGTACAGCGAAACACACATGATGTGTACATTGGGACAAACCAAATGCGTATTTATACCCTTATGAAAACAAACAGTGGAAATGACAGAAAATTGAGCTTATAACACAAACAGAACTAAACCAACCATGGCCGGATGCAGAACAACAATATATTTGCACTCAGAAAGTAAATGTAGATGAGCTTTGCTTTGAAACATGCGTACATACTAGGCACAAATAAATTAAAATCTTAAAGAGACGAAAGGGAAAAAAAACGAGTTTGTATGTTTTAGCATGTACTGTTCATCTTTGTCAAAAATAATTACTGGAAACAGAGAAAAAAAATATCAGGACCAAAAATACTGTGCTCAGTATCTGTGTTTATATACAAAGCGTGTCTGTATTAACTCTTATGTGGGCTCCGCTGTATTTAATGAAGCTTAATGGTGCTAATTTAGAATTACTGTGGCATCCTACATCAAGGTGGTAGAATAAAGATTATATTTACTATACTCACAACAGTAAAGGATGTCCATGAGTTCCCTATGTTAAACTTTCATACTCTCATACAAATAGTATGCCTTTTTCAAGAGCATTGAACTGAATTTTGCACCTGTTCCATCAAAGTGTCATTGACAAAGCAACATGGATTTACATATAAACTAATGCCTTTTTGTCTCCCATATGGTTTATTTTTCATGCTGCCAAATTCACTTATTGACTCTGCTCTCCTGTCATTCTAACTGTCCATAAAAGCTGTGTTGTCACCAGAGTTGGGCACGTTCACAAAAAATGGGGAACTGCGTGTCGTTCCCCATTCGGTTGAGACTTTCAAATTCCGTTCCGTTCATCCCATTCATGTCTGAGGAACTTGATTCTGAGTTCCATTCTGTTCTGTTCACTTTCCCCACCGAAAATAGCTCATGTTTCAGAGACAGCTGATTTCATGATGGGAAATGAGGATTTCGACATTTAATGATTATAACTTTATGTGTGGGTTTTCATGGAGAATTTCAGTTTCAGGGGCCCAGAATTTTGCTGCATATGTAACTGTTACTTAGTGATAAAGAAATCGATACCTTTCATCCTTCCTTAGACAGAAAAAAAAATCCAGATTCACCCCCCCCCCAAAAAAAAAAAAAAAANCCCCCCCCCCCCCAAAAAAAAAAATAGAAATTCACTGCAGGTAAAGAGAAACTGGAGAAATTACATGTGCACATACAACCTTATGATTTCAAACTGCATGGAACCAGCTAAAAAATTCGAGGTCGTGATGTTTTAGAGATCCTAAGGCAGGCGGATGTCACAGTTTTGGACCAGAGTCACTATCAGAGTGAACCCTGGCATTTATTACTCTTAATGCATGATGTATCCTGTTGTGTGATTCTGGTTGGTGCTAGACAGGTATGTTTTAAAGGATCCTTGAGAACCAACAATATCTGATTCTGCATTATTAAAATACAGTAATCTTTAATTATGGCTGGAAATTGTTGCAATTACAATTGCAGCAATGCTTTTAATGGAACTTTGCAGACCCAAAAGGAAGTCAATACAACCTGATGACGTGAGATGTATGAAAACCAGTGCGCTGTCTACTTAACCCATTGCTGCCCTTTGTTCTCTTCATGTGTATCATATCCCACCCCTAGTATTCCAGTTCCTCCACCCATTTCACCTGCCTCTCTACGTTACACAATGAACCTTTACCTCATTTTTGATCATGATTTATGATAGCTTTCAAGTTGGTGTTCAGTGGTCAGTCACCATTCAGTTCACGATGCTAGCCTTCACCTGCTTTTCTTGATATGTTTGAATTTTTACTCGTTAACATGAGAAAATAATGATTTGCTTTGATTTATTGAAAAAACAAATTAGTATTCTTACATAGGATCAAGAAATTTTATAGTAGAATTCCTATATCTTACATAATTTTGTGTGAATTATGTGTAATTATACCTCATTATCCAAAGTATACTATGAACAGAGTTCTTGCCATTTAAAAATTCCACAGTGGTATTTACAGTAACAGTCTCATAAATTTTCTGATCAGGTGGAGATATTCTGATTGTATCACATGGCCTCAATTTGGACACCTTCACTCGATACCTGGTTGGAAAGCCACCACGCAGCCCCGAAGAAATACATAAGATCCTTCCCACCTTCAGCTACTGCGCTGTGTGTTGTGTAGTTCAGGGTGAACTGACAAAGGCCTGGAGTCTGGCAGAACCTCCCATCCCTCGACAGAATAAGTTTGATTGGAGAATATTGCTATGATGAATGTTTTACACTTTGAAAGTTATAAATACAGTCGACTTCGCTTAATCGCCCTCCGCTTAATCGCCTTTTCAGCTTAATCGCCTCGTTTCCTCGGGAACCAAATTTTTTCTATATAAAAGTCACTGGATAATCGCCTCTCACTCCGGATAATCGACCACTCTTCAGCGCCCATGAATTCAAAGATTAGCGGTTGAAGGGTTACAGTTGACAAACAATCAATGTACACAGACGGTTTAACTGCGCGACGGATGGCAGACTGGTTGACTGAGTGACAGCTGCCACCCCGAAATAGGTGTGATAAGCCTTTCCTCTCCACCTCCCCCTCCCCTTGTCCCCCTTCGTCCCACTCTACGCATCACCGCCTTTGCCCGTCCGATAAGCTACTGCGCCGAAAGCCGTGGTATAGTCTCCTCCCCACACGCCTTGATTGCGCCTGTCTGGTGGATTTCGGTTAGATCAGAGAACGTGTCATGTGGATGAACGGTCTACCCCGACCATGCCATCCTACTCCTTATTGTCTGCTGGGCTACTGCGAGGTGGCCAGTGAGAGAGACCGCGGAGATCAAACATTTTGTGCGCTACAACATCGAGTTTGTCCTGAGTCTGGCGACAAGAAGGTGTCAATGCACGATATCAAACCACGACATCAAAGAAATTTAATCTTCTTACCAAAAATATGGGCGAAATTACTTCCTCCGCTTAATCGCCGCTCCGCTTAATCGCCCATCCTCGGGATCACGGAAAAAGTGGTCGATTAAGCAGAGTCGACTGTATTAAGAAAGTAAACATGTGAGTCTTAATGTACAGTCTATGTAAGGTGATATTCTCCCCTCTTTATGCTTGTTCGACTGTGACAATGTGTGACTTTATGATGAAGAAAGCTTGATGTTCAGACTTTAATTTGAAATCAATTATTTTCATTGAAAAGCACAGGACTTGTTAAATCTTTATGCACCTACACAGTTTTTATTTGGTCTTCGGTTTTTGTGGCTTTCAAAGTCAGCAAAAGGGGCTTAACTTCATGTGTATGGTAAGCTAAAATAGTGAGTTAGGTACGTGTGTGATCAGAAATGAATCGTGCAATCAGAATGTGTTTGGTATGTGTGTGCTCGGAAATGAATTGTGCATCCAGCTGTACTATTTTACTGTGATTTCATGACTATGATTACAGGTAATTTTATGTTGTAGATGCGTTGTATAGACATGCTTGAAAACAAAAATTAGCAGTTGCAAGAGAATTCACAAAGACACGGCCAATCATAGTAGAAAATCTATCGGCAAGCAATCTAGGAATAAGCTCGTCATTTCGAAAGTAGAATGCAAGTTGTAAATAAACATACAGCTATTGATAAAAATATTAGCATTCTGGGTCAGCAATCTTGAATATACAGACAGCTTTGTTTACTCTCTTTATTGCAGTGAGTACTGTTGATAATTTGTAAATTTGTGTTTGTTAACATAACTGATCTTTGTGTTTATAGGCACTGAAATGCTGTGATTTTCCAGTATAGTGTTACAAAAAAAAAATAGTCTCTTTAAAAATGTGTGAAGTCAAGTGGAAGGTGACTAAGCAGAGTAGACTAAATATAGAAATTTTCTGTCAAGTGTCTTTTCTTGGAAAATATCCTTAACCATTGTCACTTGAACAATAACACTTCAGGAAGATGAACCACTTCGGTTTGTTGCGTATTTTCAAAAGAGGAACACATTTTTCAAAGCATGTCTCAGACTTTTGTGTTCGTACTTATAGTCTATAGTCTCAGTGCAGTGTGAATGTGGGTGGAACATGTTGACCTTGAACATACTTTGAGATGTTTGTTTTTGGCATGTGAAAAGCTGAAAATGCATCCAGAATTATTCCCCTTCCCTGGTCAGCAGCTGCCTGTGGCAAAAACGATGACGTCACAAAAGTTCCAGCAGCCACAGACACCTCTATCTGATAATGTATTATTCAGCTTTTAAGTAAGGTTCTGGTCATCCAGATAAAGTATTCTGCATTTTTATTGCCTCTGCATGATTTTGTTTGACACACCTACTGTTCACAGAGGAATTAAAACATTCATATTATCAACATGCTATCACCCGTCCGCAGAGCACTGGCTAGACAGCTTGGCCATGTGGCTAGAACATATATGACATAAACTTATGGCCCCCACGTGTGCAGTGGACATAATAATTCGGACTTTTGATAATGTAACCCTGTGGTTTGTCTGGGGCCAACAGAGGCATTATATCATTATGACAGACGCTTAAAAGACTGTTTTATTGGAATAAGGGTATCGTATGATTTAATATTGTCTGTAGGACGATGCAACTTTCCTTTAAGACACAGTCACATAAAGGATGATATCACAAATAGATGCGTCACCAGGATAGTGTGAACAGGTCAGACTGTCGCAATCTTGGCAGCATGGAGGCTTAAGTTGCTGACAGTGACACTGAGCAATTTAGAGAGGTGATCCAAAAATCCTGGCTGTGCCTATAAAAGCCTGTATCCAGTGGTTAATTCTTCCATCACCAGCATGGCAGCAGTACTAGGAGCACTGTGCTGATTCCCTGCTGGACTACTTTCAAGATGGTGGACGAATGTAACATCTAGAGCCTAGGAGCTTTCAGAGGCTTGGTCTGGGGAATTTTGGAGTGCACCTCATATACAGAAACACTGGAATAATTTAAACCTCTCTGGTGGCTTACACAGAACAAGAAACGGGCCATCATGATAATGTGCTACTGAAAACCCACTTTTCTACCCCTGCCTCTCACTGTAGTAAGCTTATTTCTGTGAGGTCTTGCTGAAGGAACACTGTCTCATTGGCCTTTAGTATATACCTTCTGATATCAACCCTTCAGGTCATCTCATATGGTTTACAGCAGCAACTGCTGATAGTTTTGAACTGATGTCTCAAGATTAAGGTCTCAGATTTGTAAAGGTTCAAATAAGCATGACATCTTGACAGTGTGTCAGCCTCAGTGTAATTAGGATCTCTGTAAGACATTTAATAGAAAGTTTCATTTTCAAGTTTAGATATATCTCACAGACTGTTATGGCAGAAGTAGGTATACACATTCTTGAGGCATTTCCTGGTGTTACAGTCAAGTTGCTTTTACAAACAAGAATGAGGTGTGAATTTCACAACTAGTTCATAATATGCAGTATGATCATAACACCAGGAAATGTTATTTTGTGCATGCCTACCCCTGCCATATTAGTCCATAAGAAATTGGAACTTGAAAATAAAAGCTCTCAAATAACATTTGAGTCTCCTCACTTCTTGTATGCACATTGCAATGCCATTTTGTTGCCGGACAAGAAAGCGATAAACCATGCTAGCCTAAAAAGCAAAAAAAAAAAATTCCACAATAGGGCAGTGCCATCGACTAACAAGACAAAGCAAAAAAAGAAAATTTTATTTCTCGAGATTTCTTGTGACAGTGCATACAGTCAGCCCTCTTTTCTAGTTTTCTCATTTCTTTTTCAGTATACTGAGTTGTAGCTTGTGTGGTTTGTGCCACATGGCAATCTGGACTGAATCCAGTATTATATTAGTTCTAAGAGAATATAGCAACTACTAACTACAGTAGCACCTTGATATATGCCCGCAGTGCAAAGAAATGGTACTTATTTTGAGGTATACTTTATATACCGAGGGCCGCTTAAAAAAATGAAATGATAGAATAATAATGATTATGTGCATGTAAAATGCATACATGTACTTTATAAGTAACATAAGAAGATATGCTTATTACCAGAGTACTTAATATCAAGGTTCCACTGTATAACATTAACATCTAAATGAGAAAATTCATCACATAACACGTCTTAAATACCAATACTTTTTTATTTTTCTGAAATCCATTTGTATTCTCTCTCCCTGGACATGCACAGACACAGTCATTCTATATACTTGGCATACAAATCGGGAGAGAAGAATGAACATTTTAACATTAACTACCATCACCTCTGACACTAAAATGAAATACAGACAAGTTGACACCCATTTCTCCATCCTTAATACATTCTTGGCTCAATTTACCATGCACAGTCACATGGATAAGGTGTTTCAAACACAAAAATAAACGTATTCTCACAGAAAAGTGTCCATGTATATTAAAAAGACCACAGAATATGACAAAGTCCACTACAACTGTTTACTTTTATTTGAAGTGTAATTCATAAACTAATGTAATTCCCAAGAAATTTTTTAAAAATCAGCTACCAGAATAAAAAGGCAGCAATTCTAAATTAAAAAAAAAGAAAAGTTTAATGAAATATTGCACCATGCATCAAAAAGATACAAAAGGTGAGCATCTTGCCCTGCTCTACTACACTGGTTTTTTTTATTTTTTTTCCTCAAGAATTCTCTTAAAGCCTGCTCAAGAATAAGCAGATTTCTTTTTTCTTGTATTTAAATCCATTAACTATTAGTCAGTAATGACTACAGCTTATTATTTTTTGTAAAAAATTTGCAGAGTTTCCAGGGCAATTCGGAGAATGAACTATGGCCAGGACAGAATTCAGATCTATTTCAAATGCAACATTATTTTTAGAAAAGACTGGAACAGAGTAACAGAAAATTAGTTTGTAACAGCATACTTGTATTGCCCCAATTACATATGGTGGTTTAGAAAAAGAGAAAGACACACAGAGAGTAAAACTGACAGATTTCCATCGGTGTTTGAAATGATACAATTTGGCCTTGAGTTTGTATTATAAATATGAAAGTCATACATTGTTATTTTATTATACCAGGTGGTCCCCAAAAATGTTTACTTAATTCTGATAACCTCAGTAGTTCAAAGAAAAAACTGGGATAACATTTTTAAGAAAGTCAAAAAGGCAGATATAATAGACACCACACAATTACACGTTTCATTGATCTGTATGCTACATTTGTGTCACAGCAAAAAAAAAAACAGAAAAAAAAAACAATGCTGTGCTGGGACCAATGTGTTAGATGACACTAAACATGCTGTTATTAAACATGTGTTTATAATTTTTTTGCTGCAACATAACCATAGCACTGAAAATATGGTTGCACTGGCTATATATTGCAGCATTGTCTGACAATATCCATCTGCTAATGTGTGCTAGATGTCGACTAGATAAGATTCCACTTTAAACTGAAATTATTACACTCTTGAAATTAAGTAAACTTTTGAAGTTGCACCCACCTGATATTTCTTGTTCGTGTAATTTTCCTTACACTGTTATCATTGAATAGATTATGAATTATGAAGCATGCATTGTCATGAGAGATATTTTTCCTTTCATCAAAACTAAACTTCAAATTTTGAAAATGGTAGGACAAAAGGTAAACAGAAATGGTGGACTTCAGCCATATATGTTATGTAGAAGTTCATTTATTCTAACCATGCACATTCTAACAGATCTCATGAAAAGGACACCGCAAATGAGAGCTGAGAAAATCAAAACTCTGTGTGTGAGTGTGAGTATGGTTTGGTTTGACAAAGCCAAATGGGTCACTGTATCACCATAAGTGTCAAGTTCAAAGCAAGATAACAGGTTTTAGAAACAGTACCAAGTAATATCATGAGAAAAGGTGGTGTAATATGATGACTTACACAAGCATTGTATACACTATCTATACTTGTGCAAGGGCCATGTTCCACAAGGAAGGTAAACTGCAGTCAATCTTAGAGTATGACCTTCAGGAATGCCAAACTTTCTAGAAAATTTACCGAAATGCTAATACAAAGTTCAAAGTGTAGTAATATGACTTGCTTTGATGATTTCAAAAACATGCCGCCATAAGCCTATTTTTTGTGCGATTTCAATATTATTTGAGGGATAATACAGAAGGCAGTAGATTTTCAGTCAGATACTGCAGAGAATTATCAGGGACAGGGACTATGCCATTTGCTGCAAATTTACCCAAGGAGCCTACGAGAGATACCCATGCTGTTCCTGTCACATTTCAGTTTGATGACATCGTCTTTTTAGTTTGTCTTGTTTTTGTTTGATAACAGTATCTTCACCCTGTGCAGCTTCTGTTGTACGAGGGGAATGAGAGATAGGGTTCCAAGTAACTTAATAGTTGAAATGCTATAATGTGTACTGCAGGATGTAAAAAAATCCTTTTACAGTCAAACTTTCAAATCATGCCTTGGTTTACCAATTTCCCTATATAATATTTTGGTGTGTAACATTACCATTATAAACAACTTTGAACATTAATCTCCAACCCTAGGACTTTTGCTGCTTTTTGCGATAGAACCTGATTTCCTTGGGGTCAAATCCCTGCTCTGATGCACCAAAGACTGCCCAGGATGGTGTTGGGGCCATGTAGTCTGAGGATGAAAATGTCTCTTTACCCTCAGTCTCTTCATAACGTCGCCACAGGGCATGGAATTTGGGATAGTCTATCCATGTCCACCACTCTCCGGATACTTTGAACTGGTGATACAAAGAAATTATGTGAAAACGAAATAACTTGCATTTCTGATATGGGGACAAAGCAGGAAGTCAATGGCAATGACACATTATGATGACAATTCTGAAAACAATACATTGTAAAGAAAACACCTGGGAATTTAGATGGAAGTAGAAGGAGAACAGATATGTATAACAATATGCAAAGGATTCCTTCCCTTGAGCAGAGGAATGAAGAATGAAAAATATAATGGAGACTAAACATATGGTTCATTTTACCTTTTTGTGAGCTATCAAGAGGCAGTTAGAGTGTTCGTGCTCTGAAGCAATCTCATAATCTGGTAATCGTTCAGCCAGCTGTGAGACAAATGTCACCACTTCCTCATGCCAAGGAACGTTCTCCATGGTCAAATTTGAGGCTTTGGATTCTCCACAATATGTAACGCCCTACAAAGTGATCAAATATTTTTTCGTTATTCTCAGGTAAACAGGTTTTGTCATAAGTTCACGAAAGGCTGAATAAACAGTGTAACACATTGTAATATCCTTTGTTATGGATATTAATTATTGTGACTAAAGACTCACAAGAATCAAATGGAGAACAGCTATATTTAAAAAGAAATATCACTTATCATTTTTTTTTTTAACCTGACCTCACACTATAATAAAATTTTATTTTAAATACTAGGATACCTAGTATTGTAGTTCATTTACAAGAACTCTCGGCTGAAGCCTCAAGAGTCTAGTTTCTGAGAACAGCATTTTTTTTAGAGATTTATTACATCTAGTTGATATTAAGGCTGCACAATAAGCAAAAAATATCCTGTGAAAGCTACATCAAGCACTTTGATAAGCCACATTCTGACACACACCAACTGACATCATTATGTGATGATTTTCTGTGGTTCATAAAGAATTTCTGTCGGAGGTAAGTAGCTACAGGATACATGGAAAACCCAAAATTTATGAATCTTAGTGGTTTGCCTACATATCCATATAATAAGACCACAAGAGTATTCAGTAAAAGCCTTTACATTATGTGCCTTTAGCCACTACAGATTTCATCATATAATCAACAGTTTTGAGGGAAACCTACCTTCACTTCAATGAAGTCTGGGTTTCCAAGGGAAATCAATTTAGCATAGTTGTCTAATTCATCAGTGTTCCAGGCTTTGACAAGAGTGAGTCTATATACTGTCCTCTGCCCTTTGTCTTTCAGTGATGTCAAACTGTCAATAAATCTCTGCCAGAAATCTTTGAACAGTGGCCTGAAGAAATTAAATGGTTGATTTCACACTGTTACTGTTAGCTTTCTGCTTTTTGATATTTTCAGAATAGATGACATGAAAATCAGAGGAAAAGTACCAAAGTCCTTAAAACAGCAAGACCTCTGAATTGTTACATTCTATTGGAGAGTGCTGAAGTCAACAGGACTGACCATTTGCTTTGTCTATCCGATGAGGGATTAACAATTAACTGTTCCAGAAGAGAATTGTGCTGTGGTAAATGCACAGATGCAGGACTGTTCAAAGGGTGCCTGCGCAAAGGTCTCCTCTTTCTTATGTAATTCATATAACAATATGGTTTCTGTGCAATGCGCAGGCAACCCTAGAATTTTATTTTTACTTAAAAAATTGCCACATCGACATCATCGCTGAGAGTTCCTGGCTCAAAATTGGCCATCGTGCCACAGTACAATAACATGATGAAGAAGAAGAAACATCATAGACATACAACAACACAAATGCATATGTACGAGCTTCAGGCAAGGAGAGAATCACTAGTATCAAGGTCTCTGTCTGATATGCTCAACATTTTGCAGGTCCTGCTGTGTTTGATTTAAAAAACACCCAAATAGAAGCCATGGTCCTATTCAACAAAGGCAAAAAACATCATCATGTTTACTCTTACACTAAAAATAAAGTGATGAGATCCTGATGGGACAATATGATCACGGAACCTGATGCGGTGGAGATGGAAACAAGGGCAATGTGATGAGCTAGACAAATATGGAGTGAGTCATCAACTAGATAGTGATACTGTAATTCATGAAATGATAGAATGCTTTACAAACACTGCACACACTACAATCATTGACAAGGATTGTCAGCATCATATATAACGACCAGGCCTTAGTGCTATATTACAAAGTATCAGGGAGACAAGATTTTAACACTAGTCCTGTCATACCTGTCTATTTTCTTGAGGCTTTCCTTGGTAGCAGCATCCACACTGACATACAACTGGGTCACAGGGAGTAAGTCTCTGTAATAAGAATTAATAAAGATGACAGAAAATAAAAGCAACACTATTACTATTAATGTGGTTAAAACACTGTAGGATCTTGGAAGTCTAGACACTTGAAAATAAGAAATTCAACCAGTGAGAACAATATTCCAAGAAACTAAAAAAAAAACCAAAATCAACAGGCATGCTGGTGAGCTGCTATCTGTTTACCTACTCATGTATATGCCACATAGAATAGTGTGAAATGTTTCGCATTGGAAAAACCTACCAAATCAAATTGATATACCTGAGAACATGTCATCACAATTATAGGCAGACTGCCTATCTCAAAGACAGGCAGTTTGCAAACAGGCTATTTTTTTATGCTTGTTACAAACCAATACACTCATCAAAGTAATCACAAAGTTCTTGGTTAGAAAACAGCACCAAAGCTTGAAATTGGTATTATTTTCTCACATTGATCAATAAATTTTTCTCCCTCTCCTGAAAACTTCATTCAAGTGGGATAGATGAAATGCCTCTGACTGTGATGACATGTTTAATAATTTCTTGGTCACAATTTTAGTTCCTAAGTGACTGTGCCAGGAAACAGTACCGTTAACGGCCACTCCCCATTAAGGTATTCTTTTTATACAAACTGACGATCTACATACTTGATCTCTTGTGGAAATTGAGCGTTGGTGACCAGGAAGCTGGAGATCTGTTTGCTGTGCAGAAGTTGGACAAATTTGTTTATCTCTGGGTACATGATGGGTTCCCCAACCAGTGAGAGGGCACAGTGTTGGATGTTCATGGCCTCCTCAAATTTCTCTGGCTGAACACCTGGTACACCTGCAAGTCCACAGGTAAGGCACAAACTTAAAAATAAATCTTAAAGTACAGAGAATAGTGGTTTAAGTTACACTAGAAAATGCCTAAGGAAATTCACAAATTGATAAATATAAAACATGTTCATATAAGGACAGAAATAACAAGAAGTAGGCACAGATAAGAACATAATAAAAGCAACATTCTCTTCCATACTCACTCTGTAATAAACATATTCTGTAATACTCTTTAGGCCCTTAAGAACTTTTCTGTGGTAAATCACCATCTTATTCACATGATTTCATGGCTATTTACACAAGCCATATAATTCCCTGCATAAAATAATTTCTACCTCTTCTGACAGTAAAAATTAAAAAATTAAAATCGCAAGTCACTGGAGATGCATTTCTAGGGAGTAAACTTTTCGCTTCCAACCCATTTACTCCCACATAAGACCATTTTAAACAATATGTCTCTTTTGACGAGTTTGACAAACAATTGGTATAGCTAATATACAGTCCTTCACACAGATATTGTCCAAAAAAAAAATATCCATCTCATGTAAAATGCAGACAAACAATCTGGATATCCAAAATGCTGTACTTGATAATGATAATAACAATGACACTTTTTAAGACTCCAACAAGGCTCTGTTCACTCGTGTAACTAACATTATCATAGGCCCAGTAGGCCACTCACTTTTTGTCAACTCCCTGGGTACTAGGCTACTGCCATTTTATAGGCACTGATCACTAACTTGCTGACATCAGCTCTTACTGCCTATGGCCAAATGGCTTCTTATTCAGATGGGTTGACCAAGGAAAATGTGAAGAAAGTGCTTTCCTGAGGCAATACAACATGATCTTGGCAGGAACAAAACTCACAGCCTTTTTTAACTTGAATCATCGCTGCAACCATTCAGCTATGAAGGTTCACAATTTCTTATCTACTGCTGTTTTTGAATATATAAACTAATACACATGTCCTTGTACACTCTTAGGGACATTCTCCAGCATAAGTATGAAAGGTGCAGGTGTGTGTTTGGCATTGTCGATGGGTTTAGATGAGGAGAGACAATGTCCAAGGACCACAGTCAAGTTTGTTAAGCACTTGTGATATATGCAGTGAAAAAGTGGACACCCAAGAATGCTATTCCAAGCATAAATAACATCTTACTAAAATATAACAGGTCCATATCAGTGTACTTACCTCTGAACTGTTTGATCAATCTGATGTGGTTGTTAACAGCTCCATCAAACACTGTCTGAGCATCATCCATTTTCCACTTCCATTCTGTGCCAACTGGATTTGTATGATGTCTGAAATATAACAACACTAGCTTCATAAGTTTGCAGCAACAAGTAATGGGTAATGGTGACAGTTTTGAAAACTAAATCAAATCATAATAAAATTGCTTCAGCACTACAAACTCATCTAGGATGCTCATTATTCTGCCTCTTAATCCTCATATTAGACTTATGGTGTAGTGCAGGTTTGCTTAATCACTGAAATTCACACTTTGGGTTCTAAATTCAAGGGTATTTTTTTTTTTAATCTGTGAATTTTTAACTAGCAGGTTCAAAAGCTGCATTTTAACTGATTTTATTCTTTTATATTCAAAAATTATCAGCACATTGTGCAATTTTCTTGCTCTTGAGTTCATCAATCTGTTCATCATACAAACTCAGGAGATTTGTCAAAGGCAAAATGAATTGAGTCCCCAGGAAATCTCTGAATAACAGGCTATAGTGAATATACTACATGACCTCAAGTGTGAATCTTAAATCTTGTCTGATTTTCACGGCAACATCTCTAAAAAAAAGTTCAATGATACCGCACTGGGCATAGTAGTCAATGAACTATGGTGAGTTCTCAGGCCACTCCTTGGTAAGTTTTGGCCATTCTTGTTGAGACTGACTACCCTTCCAGTGTAAATTATGGGTGTATTACTGTAGCAATGCCTTTTCTAATTCAGTACATGCAAAACTTACACATAGTGTGTTTTTTCCTACTAAGGGTAATGATTTCAGAAAAACTTTATCTCAAAATAGTTATAGTTGGCTTCATTACTGGATTTCATACATATATCTTAGAGACATTACTGCACAAACTTACAAAGGGGGTTTGTAATATTTGTTCTCAAGAATAAATTACTGGAATTAGAGTAAGGCTGTCTCTCAAAGAGATATGATGAGAAAAACTTACAAAATACAATGCCTCTGTAAGTATGTCATGAATGCATCGTAAGACACATGCATGCAATTTGGTGATGCAGTAACAACTGTATTTGAGATGTTTTCCTGAATCACCTCCCACAACAGAAAAAAATGCACTGTTATGCACTTCAGTGTGCAACCTGGAATGCAAAATGTACTGAATTAAAAAAAGAGAAACCTGCATGAAGTATTGTACTATTGTCTACGATGACAGGATAGTCAATGCACTTAAACATAAATGACGTGACCTCACCTCCAGCAGAAGACACACTTGTTAGCACATGCCAGGCTAGGTGTAGTCTCCATACATCTGTGGCTTTCTATCCCATAAAATGTGTGCTTGTAGCAACCTCCACGACCTCGGAGCATGGACTGAAACATTACGTCCAAATATGTCATGAAATCTTTATCATCTCTTTCCTTCTGCCACAGGAATAATAATATGAGGTTGTAATTTAATCAGTCACACTAGTCTGAGTTTTCTCCATACTTTGAGAAAGGTGATATGTTCAGATCTACAAAGTGCATTTTCATTTTGTCAGTGATTTGTTAACCATGACCATTTATCAACCTAAGCAAAAGCACAATGACCAAGTCCTTTTTAAACATCCCATGCCTCTTATACCATCAGAAAAATTCACCAAAAACAAAATAGCTAATGTGGGTTTTTAGGGTCATAAGTCAGTCTGTACAATGTCTTTTCTAAAATGTAAAATATCAAGGGTCAAGAGATTATCTGGTACATGCATCATCACTTTACTATCAGGTTACTGCCTCGAGACAAACAAGGCATAGGCAGGGCAATTCAGATCTGTGTTGTCTGGCACTAGGCTGTCAAATGTACCTGCTGTAGATTAAATACAGTCACAGTGAACCTCATGAAACTTCAGCTTCACTAAGGGAAAGGCTTTACCATTTAAGTAAAGAGCACGTTCCTGAACTATGAATTGTTTCCATGGATCTTCTTCATTAAGATGACCCATATCACACTGGCAAAAATATTCGGGACTCCTATTCTCAGCCAATTCACCTTTGTCCACCTGCACAACTTGACCCCAGAGTGGGAACCAATCAGCTTGTAACCTTGCTTTTCCAAAGACTCTCTCAGTAGTGGTGTTATCATCTCCCTGGGGCCGTCTCCTGATCCTGTCTTGCCATTAGTCAGTCTGGATTCCTAAGGAGAAGAAAGGTCTGCTTGAGTTGTGTCAAGATAATAATACTGGAATGACTTGCCATTTCATATTTAAGTGCGTGAGTGATGCTGCTCGCAATTTAAGCATAGCAGCTGATGATTTATCTGTGTATAAAGTTCAGCCTTTGCACTGACAATTCTCATTCTGCATGAGCTTAAGCAAGGATATCTTAAAAGTGTGTATCAAATCTGCATGAGTACAATTTGAAACACAGTGGCATGACATCAGCAGATCATGATGGCTGGAAAAGAGATCCTGAGTGTTGCTAGGTAAGAGCAAACAAAGGAATTCGCCCATTTTTTTTCTCTTCTAGCTCCCAATAATTCTAAAAGTGTGTCTCCATTCTGCAACACTGACAACAAAACTTCTCCATCTAATCCCTTACACTCAGATGCTGCCTTCCCTTCTCTCACTTTGACATTCCTATGTCAACACATAGTAACTCGGAAAATATGCCTCAACAAAGTTACCTGCAGTTATATGCAATTTTTCTGCTTAAGTGCAACTGCTGAAGCTTTACTCACACATCTAAGAATCAAAACTGCTTTTTTGCTTTTCACACCACAATGATCACACTTACCTGCATTGTTGCCATTCTTCTATAACCAACCACCTTCATAATATCCTGTACAGTCCCATTAATGTAACCACAAAAAAAGTCAGTATAATCTTTACTACCAGAGAAATTAAACAAAATGCAATAAATCTGATGAAAGCATAATCAGAATCGATTAATCCTCCACAACCCATATAACTCCTACAGAATCAACAGCACAGACATGACCAATCAATGGCATACATACAACATCAGCAATCATATCATACCTTTGACTGTTTCATCAGATTGCCTAGGTCCTCTAGATCTACTACATCAGGCTTGGCTGGTGGAGCAGAAATTTCATCCTCTGAATCTTCACAAGTTTCCTACCAAATAATTTAAAAAAGGTGCCATAATTTCAGGACAGCTTCAAATAAAATTGTATAAAACACAATCATCCTATACACCATAATATAACTTACTTTATGTGACCATTGTTACTTTTCAAAACAAAAGCTGTTTCATAATACCAAGCTCACTGTTTACATGTAAACATTCTTGCTTATCATCTACACATGTAATCTTTAAAATTTTAAATTTCGGAGCTGGAAATCTCACTGTGGGGCACCTTAACTCGTCGATTTGGGTTCAAGGTACCGAAATTGGGTTATTGCTATTTTTAGACACTTTGACATCTTGTGAATCGAAGGCATTGATGGTCGCATGTAAAAGAATCCATGTTACCTCTCAAAATTGCATTTCATTAGGGTCTGATTATGTGAATTTATGCTGAAATTGTCTGTTTTTGATCGCATATTTTGTCTATACGCAATAAAATTGGACCTATCTTGTTGCATACTGTTGGAAAGGAAATTTTGTCCTCTACAAGGTCAACCTCTCATGAAATGGCCAATGAAAATGTCGGAACGATGGCATCTCCCGAAAGCGAGGATAAATTATGTCTGGCCTTATTTACATCACTAAAAATAGCTAGGTCATAGCCCAGTTTTCAACCAGAACAAGTCATGCTGATGTTTCATTTGGTCATTTGTTTCCGGTAAGCGTGACTAGTTATCTGATTGGATTTCTTTGGTTCGGTTGACCTCGTTTCTGTTTGTACGTAAACAGCAGCATGCAGGTTAGCACATGGAGGTGGCCAAGAAATTAGCAGCCTAATTTTTCTTTGTGATCTTGAATTGTTGTGATTATCGTAATGCCGACAGGAAAAGGAGGCTGAGGATGGTGGCCCAGCCTATCAGTATTGATGTAAGTATAGATTTTCAGACGTTTTTTGTGTGTGAAATTTTCAACCGCATTTTTCTCAAAACTATACTTTTCAACACATAATTTAAAACTCCATCATAATTTACGAACCATTCTTTGCGAAATTTGATATATAAGCAGGTTATAGGTGTACAAAAAAAGTAACAGAGAGACACTTGGACTTTTTTATATTTTTTTCAGGAAATATGTTGGCGGAGGCCAAAAATGGGGGGAAAATTGATATTCTGATACATAGCTATTTTGAAAATTCATAAAATAATTTTTGGTCATTTTATCAAAAATAACTCTTTGCTACTTTGTAGACATTGTGTATAAGAATGCATGTGTGGAATTTCAGTTGGATTGCATTTCATCTGGAGGAGGAGTTTCCTTTTGAAGTTGACCGTTTTCTAAATAGAAAATTCAAGATGGCGGCCATTTGCATAGCAACCATAATAAATTTGTAAAAATTTTTGACTGTTTTCCACTAATTCAAAAATCAAGGTTAAAATCATGTGGCACCAAGCATTTAGAAAATGGACCTCAAGTGCCCCCCCCCCCTTGGAGTCGCCAGGAGTCGCCAGGCGTCGCCGCCACACCCCCGTCACACCCCTGTTTGGTGTGTTTCCTTTTCTGGTTCTCACGCCGAACGAGAGAATCGACATACCCTGGCGAGATTTTAGCTGAAAAGTAGAGTGATTGCCCTTGATTTACGTCTTTGTTTCAACGAAATCGGCTGAGGCATGCAGGAGTTATGAATTTTTCAATTTGTGTCTGATTTTGTGGATTTTGTTGCCAACATGGAGGACATTTTAAATTTACGCTTGTATCGTGAAGCTACAGGGACTGTATATGATGGCAAGGACGACAATGTAGCTGGACTGAGTTCCAGTACTGATACTAGATCTACACTAGACTACAGCATCTTCTATTCTAGTAATCTAGTTCTAGATCCCATCCGAATCCGGGAGGATCAAATGACAGTGACAATGAAAGTGATGTTGACGAAGATGTCGTTGTTGAAGGTGATGTCATTGAAAGTGAAGAGGATAGTGACAGTGGAGTGGAAATGAGGAAGATATAGCCACAGAAGAAAGAACCTGGACAAGGGATTTTAGTGATGTAGCCTAGTCACAGAGGAGCTGAAAGAAGAGATTGTTGTAAGATTTCACAAAATTTTGACTTCAAAAAATTTTTTACACATGTAACTATGAAGACAACACATAAACAAGTATATTTTCAGATACTTCATTCATTTCTCTTTACTTTAAAACAAATTTCAGCATTTAATACCAATATTTGACTTAGTTATGAATTTTTTTAAGATGTGTGTATGATTTTTCGACGGAGTTATGTCCCTTGTGCTAAGATTTCAGTCTGGCTTGTGCAGGTAGGCTCCAAGGGTGAAAGGGTTAAGTACACAAACTGAATTAAGCTAAATGTGATCCAGGTTCTCAAGACAATAATGATAAATGCTTTATATATATCTACAACAATCTGAGTTCACAGGTAATACCTGATGTAGTACACAGAGAACAAAAAAAGAACTTAGGACAAGAACAGTGCACTGAGTATGCTAATATTTCTGCTGCGGATGAATTTTGTTCTTATTCCCACACAAGAGATGGTCAACCACACTAAACAGTTGAAGAATAGGGTCACTATAACCTAGTGGCTGTCAGGTACAATCATGTCAAAGAATCAGTCTCAGTCAGTCAGTCATATGTCCAGACAGAAACTTACCTCATTTTCCTCCTCCATCTCCTCATCACTACTACACTTGCCATCACCACCCCCATCTCCTTCTTTCGTTGTCTTACAGCTGCACTGCTTCTTGCAAGAGTCCTCACAATTCCTGGCTGTGACAGTGTGACCTTTTAAAGCACGCTGCAGGTTTTTGAGTGAAGTTGCCAACCAGGCATCAAAGTCTTCCTGCAATCCTACAGACAATAAATTTAAATGAGTTCCATGCAGCTTAACCTTCACCAGCTGTTGATAAAAAAACTTCCTTTAAGTCTGTCAAAGGGCATACAGTGCTCCAAACTCCTTATAAGGCAGAGAGTAGAAAAGCTATGTTATGGCTATCATGTGCCCCATACTTATTACACAGCAGAAAATGAGAAACCTGAGTTACAACTTTTTTGGGGCATACAGTGCTCAATATTTATTATATGTTAGAAACAAATATCTTCTTGTAAGGCTGTCATGGGGCATGGATGCCCATGAGAATTATAATTAGTAAAAGAGAAAACCTATATAAGTGCGGTAATATCTCAAAGTTCCTTTACTATCAGTCGACTTCATATTGGAGGATCTAAAGGAAATGTTTGTGGATCTGAAGTAAGTAATTATTTCTTGTGTGCAGTGTATGTGTGTGTGATTAAGTGCACAGTTTATTGTTAATAACCATCATCATCTATTCATAGCTGTCATGATCCAGAGGGTGTTCACTGTTCTCATCATCTTTCCTCTGATTATTATCATCATCATCATCAACATTTCTTCATATCATCGTTTGTTCACAATCTTCTAACTCTTCCTTTTTATCATAATCATCACATTTCCTCTAATTTGACATTAGCTGGGCCAGAAAGCCTGACAAAAGGTTAAAAGAAAAAGTAGGCAATCTCCGTTGCTTGGCATCATTTTATCAAGTAAAGTGCTATCTCCTTTCAGTCATGTGATATAACACAGAAAGAACTACCTCCATGATTGGCAACCGACTTACAAAGAGTTTAAAGATGGTTTAATTTCACATTACATCCTTACAAATTCAAGAGCTTTGACTCTAAAATAGAGAAAGAAAGTATTTTTTGATGTCATTAGTTAGGTTCACAATCATGTCTCTTAGAAAGGAGTTCATCAGAAAAGTTAATCAAATTTACACTATTTTAAAGCATTAACTCAACTTATGGCATTAATTAAAGGTATAGTTTAATCATTGCTTGTGCTAGTTTTCAATGCAAAGTCATGTGTCAAATTATAAACTTTTTAGACGTTCATTTGCTCACTTGGTGTAAAATTTTGCTGCAACAAAAGATGTTGGCATGCTTTTCATAATAGAAAATTAATAATCATTTTCCATATGGATACTCCAGTAGCTAGATGTTTTGCGTGTGAATTTTTAAAGTATTTGATTAATTTTTGAAAAAGTCACTACTGATTCAATGGGTGTCGTGTTTTCTGTGTCACACTCTATGTCTTTTAGTTTACAACTGGTAGGTAAATTACGAGAAGATTTTTTTTTCCTTAATAAGTACACCTTCTTATCTACAAAATGGTCTGGTCCCAGAAGATATTAATTATAGTGCGTCCAACAATATACGTTCTCGGATTTTCGCGAATATCTTTGATTTGTTTGGATCAATCTTCGCCAAATTTTGCATAGCCTCCTGTTTCAATTTGTTTTGATAGAAACATATTTTTTCATCTTTATACAGTTACAGATAAAAAAGTTTTCTTCATTAAAGTATATAAAAAACTCAAGACACTCGATTGTTTAAAATACAGAAGTTTTACAGTTTTCACAAGTTGTCTTCTGTTGACATCAGTTCCACATAAGAGCAAGTCCAAATATTTCAGGTAATGCAATGTTCTGTGTTTTAGCAGTCTCACCTTCTGTGTTCCGCAATTGAGACAAAACATTTCCTCCTCCCTCGTTGCTGTTTTTATCGCCGACCGCATCCATTAAAAAGGACAAACTACTACGTCCACGACCAGAATTGACATAAAATAAAATACAACAGTTATCAGCAACTAATAGAAAGTCTCTTCGCTACCTCTGACTTCTTACTGTCCCCACCCCTTCCCTTCGTCATATTTTATCAAAAAGAGTGTACAGTTTGATGGCTCCATCTCGATGCAATTCACTCCCTCCCCTTTTTACACCTACAATAATACACACACTGATTTTGGCGCAGATTTTTTGACTCCCGATTGTGCATCATTGTGCACACCCCAGTTTTTGTTCTGCGTAATGAACATGCCAAGCATTCTGATGCAAACAAAAGGCTGGTCTACACAAACATTAAAAAAGCAGACTCACAACTATTAAAATCTTAATATATTTTTAACGTCATGCCTCGACAGTATGATCTAGGAGTCAAAGAAATAGCACTCAAGGTACTAAACTATCACAAACGTGAGGCTATGAAAAATAGCCTTCAAGTAGCATTAAAATATCCTTTGACACGCACCAGTGCCTGCACAGGCGTTACAAACACCATGCTTAGACGCTGGCAGAAGGATCTGTCAGTTCATAGAAATGACAGACCCGGTCGCAATCTTGATATCAGAATTTTGAAACATGCACTACAATTATCCGTATCAAAAATGTTTGTGTTTAGAGAAGCTGCGTATCCTCACGTCATAATCCACGTAGCTGTAAACCA
>JAWQUT010000019.1:3910021-3921487 GCA_033807755.1 Ellobium chinense | reverse complement strand
GGGGGGGGGGGGAGCTAAGGGGAAGTGATTCATTCTGGGAGATTAAACAAAAAAAAGTCGCTTGATTTTTTTTTCAGGACGACTGTTGTCTCGTAAAGGGCTTAATTATTATTATAATTAATTATGTCAATCATACTTACGACTGGCCTACCGAACCTACTACAGGTACTTCTGACAATGAGTGACCATGTTGTGGAACTCTTCGGCGTGTTAAAACTATATTACTGACGAAGAGTGACGACAAGCGGTAGGGCTATCTGCATGGAAAAGAAAGGCGGAATAGCGGACACGTATTATGTATAGATGCTCACACAAGTAAGGGTTTACAAAAATGGGGGTGGGGGTGGATGGGTGGGAATCAATGCCCAAGAAGACAATGTAGAGAGAAAGTGGAAGAAGAAAAAAAAAAAACCAACGTAACGGGAATCAAACTCGTGACCTCTTTATCCGTAATCGCCGCCTTGCTTTCAGCTAGGAAAAGGCATACACAGCCAGGTCCTTCTCGAAAAAGTGTAGAGGTTTTTTTTTGTTTTTTATCCTGACGCTGAACAGAAGACTAGCAAGTAGGCCTATTATTTATAAAGTATTCCACAAAATTTTATTGCGCGAGTTATTAGACTGCAAATCGAAAAGCACAGATTTGCAATCTATGATTAAATTGCATGTAAACGTGAATTTTATGAACCATAAATGGTCTGATGAAGAGAAAATGGTTTGATGAAGTGGCAGTATGAAATTCACTACATTATCTTGGGAAATGTGCCATTAGGGATTCTACCAAAATACTGTGAAAGATCAATTTGAGAAGAATGACTGAAAAACATCCCGACACTAAAAAATTTCAGGTGCACACAGGGGATCAAACCCAGGATCTCTCGCTTACAAGTATAAACATAGTACCTCTAAACCCCAGGTAAATTAAATTCAACGCAATTTAATTCTTAATACCTACTGCCTGAATATACTTCCCAACCTTCACGTGTGATCCTAGTGTTCACCGTGACCCTGACAAATGTCCCAACTGCTCACATGTGGACAAAGTCAAAATCCGTGCGTAGCTATGTCCAGATGACGTCGCCAGCACAGTTCATTGGTCCATTATGACAAACAGATGGCGACAGAAAAGTCCTTACGGACATCGTATTGATAGTCAAAAGCGGAACGAGCGATGGCTTTGCCCGTTGCGCCGTCTTGCCAGGCTGCTTCTAAGTAGCTAAAGATTACGTTTCAAATTCCCTGATGTTTTGTTTTTTTTCTTCGATTGACGCTGTGGTTACTTGGCTACAATCTTTGGCTCTCACCAAAATCTTAATTAAAAAATAATATCTATACATTCCATGAATATTATTTCGTGCAAAACTTCAGCCTGAAATGTGGGATTTTTTTTTTTCCTGAATTCTCTCAAACTAGGCGTTATGTTATTTTCATGCTATTCCTTGCTCGCTATCTGCCATCTTTCCACATTTTATATAATGATACGATTTCCAATTTAGAACAAAATGCTCGCTACTTTTCGGTTACTTTTGAGGATTTTGATGGCGGTTTTTTGGTTATTTCCAAGTGTCGTTTAGCTACTTTATAAAATCTAACCCGGTGTGAGATTAGAGAATAACCCCTGGTAGAATGACCCCCCGGTCATTCTGTAATATTACAGAATCCCCCCCACCCCCACGGTCATTTTGAATTATTATTGAACGACCCTCACCATTACAAAATGACTCCTCCAGCGTTAACGCATTAGAGATAAATTTGGCAATATTCTGGATTGTCAGTCATGTATAATGGAGGCTTCTAAGTTCTATAACGTATTGATGAATATTGTAGAAGTGACGGAAAATGCATTTATGAAAAAAGAAAAAAAATATGTTTGCTGCGTGCAAACATTGCCGCTTTAGTCTTCTCAGAATGGGAGTACAGGTTAATCGCCAATCTTTGCATAAAAGTGTACACAATCTATTTGAAAAAGTTGTTGTTTTTTTTTAATCACCATCATCATTATCATCATCATTTAAGAATTTTAAAAAATTAAGAACTTTGAAACAGACGTAAAAAGGTAGGTTTCCACAGATAAAAATAAAGTTAATTTAATGGTGCAAATTTCAATCTAAAAAGATCTTTTTCACGCGTAAAAATAATTATGACACACAATCAACTGGTAAAACTACTAATAGATATGAGTGACGAATAAAAAAAGTAAAGAAAGTTTAAAAGTTCAAAGGCTGATAGTGTATACAGCAAGCTTAAGATGGGTCAAAAAGCGGTCGTCAGCGTCAAGTGAAGTTGAAACATGATGTGGTTAAGAGTTGTTGTTATCAATGTGTATAATAACTAGAATAGCGCTAAAATTACAATACATACTTATATCATTATCATCATCATTATCATTATCAACAGCATCATCATCACTAATTCCGAGAGGGACTTGGTTCTAAAATATCGATGTCTTTTTTTTTCCCTCTCCATTTTTTTGTCCGCATTTTGCTACTATTTGAAACAGTTTTTTTAAAAATCACCAACATCATTATCATCATCATTATCATTATCAACATCATCGTCATCACTACTTTCGAGAGAGACTTGGTTGTAATATATGGATGTCTTTTTAGTTTTTGTTCTCTCCATTTCTTGTCCGCATTTTGCTTACAATATGAAACAGTTTTTTGTTAAATCACCATCATCATTATCATCATCATTATCATTATCAACATCATCATCATCACTAATTCCGGGGGTGGACTCGGTTCTAATATATGGATGTCTTTTTAGTATTTTTCTCTCCTGTCAGCATTTTGTTTACTATTTGAAACACTTTTTTTTTGAAAATCACCATCATCATTATCATCATCATTTATCATTAACATTATCGTCATCATCATCATCATCACTAATTCCGAGAGGGACTTGGTTCTAATATATGGATGTCTTTTTAATATTTTTCTCTCCATTTTTTTGTCAGCATTTTGCTTACTAATTGAAACTTTTTTTTTGTTTTTGTTAATCACCATCATCATCATCATTATCATCATCATTTATCCTTATCGTTATCATTATCATCATTATCATCATCATCATCATCATCATCATCATCATCATCATCATCACTTCCGAGAAGAACTTGGTTCTAATATATGGATGTCTTTTTAGTTTATTTATCTCTATATTTTTTTGTGAGCATTTTGCTTACTATTTGAAACTTTTTTTTTAAATCACCATTATCATTATCATCTTCATCATCATCAGTCATGTTTGTTACTAGAATTTACTTATGATAAAAATCTTTTTAAAAAAACGCTAAAAAAACCCCCCAAAAACCTGTTTCAATCCCGTCTTCTAACTCCACGTTAATGAGCAGGGGTAACAGACACGCCCATGCATAAACTGTGTTCGCATGTCTGGCAAACAGATGCGGTACCGAAAATATAAACAGAATTAATACATTGCTGCTTATCGATATATATAGGAGATTTCTATGACTATGATACTTCTAAATACAAGCAACACAGCCTACCATCGTTATGGCAAAATTATATAGACTGGAAGGGAAAAAAAAAAGGATGGGGGAAGTCAAAGATGGGGTCATTCTGTAATATGACGAANGGGGGGGTCATGAAAAAGGGGGTCATTCTGTAATACCACACCGGCAACGCTACCGTTACACTTCCGGCAGCATCAAGATGGCCGATGTCTTTGGTGACTTGGGTTTGTTTTCGGAGTTTGACAGGGAGCGTGAGGCGGACAGTTTTATTCATTACGAAGAGGATGCAGTGAAGTCACGTATTATATTTGAAGATTTTGAAGAGGATGAAGAGAGTGATTCTGATGAGGATGTTGCATACGAGGAAGAGGTGCCGCTTGCTGCAGGACAAACGGCATCGGGGTCCGCCAGCACAAACGACACTCCGGCGGAACCATGCGAGCCTGATATTCCTGAAGGAAGCACTAAAGCAAAAGTTACTGAAGGAAATGAAAAGTCAAAGACAGATGATGCAAATATCAAAGAAGACAAAGGCAAAGGAAGTAAAGGAACATCGAATGGAGCCTTACTTTCTTCGTCAGAAGATAAAAAGGCAGAAGAGATGAATCTGTCTGAGGAGGATTCAAAAAGAACATCTTGGTTAAATGAACAGCTGCATGCAGAGGCGGAAGAGGAGGCAAAGACATCAAACATGAGTGCTCAGCAGTTGATCTATGAAAGTATCCTTTTAAATGTTGTCACTTGTCTAGTCTAGATCTTCTGGATTTTAATCTGAATCTGAGCTGCATGATTATGTCCATGACCATGGCCATGACATGATTGATCACTTCCCATAATGTATTTTCATACCTTTTGATAGTTACAATCACCGTTGCTGTAAGTAGAACATTATATTTCACAGGAGATGTGACAGAAAAGAGATTTAGACTGTTTTTATCATAAACATTAGCTGAAAATTAGTGAAAACAAAGGGAAATAAAACCAATGGCATAACTTCCATTCAGTTTCCCCCTCTTCACCCAGTCAGTGACAGGAAGTGGTTACGATACTTCCACTTTACTTTCAGAGCTTCTTCTTTATTTTATAATATGAATCTGGCTAATTCAGTCAGTCACCACTAAAGATTAGTTTTACCACACCGCCCCAGTTGAATGTGAATCTATCAGTCTATATTATTAATCTTAATTATGCCATGGCATGATCACTGACCTACATTTACACAGAGAGCTGGCATCTTACCTGTTGGTAGCTTTGGCTATGTCACTCCTCAACTTAAAATGGATCTGTCACATTCTCCTTACCTGAACAACAGTGAAACGAGCCAGGCACTACAACTAAAAACAACTAAAACAGCAACTGAATGAATAGCATTTTAGGCAAATATTTCAAATTATCAGTTGCCGAAAGTATTGACTCTGTTAATGCATTTTTGAACATTGCTTTAATGGTTGGCTGATTTTGCCTTGACTTGAATCAGGAAACAAATATCGGCGATACGCCAAAATCCTGGATTCCACAAGGTAAGTTGATTCACGCACCAGATGAAAGACATCCAACATATTAGATAAAAAAATTAGCATGTCAGGGACTTAGTCAGTAGAGGTAGTTTTTTTTCATTCATCTGCTATCTTTATAAATATTAGGTTTGGTTGAAATTTGTGGGCAATTATTCATAAAGGTATAACTTGCAAAGTTTGGGATAATATTTTTCAAAAATAAATTGATAAAATTGGCCCTATATATATTGTAGAGTAAGCTGAGAAAAACTGACTTGCCATGTCAAAATATAAGATGCCAAAACGCTACTTACACTGCCAGTTTAGATAAAAAGAGGCTGCTGTGTTTTGTTGTTAGTTCTCAGTTTTAGATCATGTCCTTACTTATTTTTTATCACGTTCCTCAGCAAATAAACACTGTTAGTAATCAGTAATGTTAGAAGATTGCTCATTTCAAAGCATTGCACTGAATATTAATTTTCAAAAGACTGCTGAGACATGGACGATTTTAGTACCATTACACTTTTTTGCAGATAGTATCAGTCTGGAAAACACTGTCAGGAAAGGTTTTGAAATCCATTTGTTTACTTTTTCTACAAATTCTACAATGCCAGATCTTCTTCTGATTGTCTTGCAAAATTGCATTATAAATGGCTCACATCTTTGGGCAATCTTCAATTGTTTGTTAGCTAACTTAAGTTTCAGTGAATTTTGGATTCCTTTGCATAGATATGTGCCTGACGAGGACAGTCCAGCAGTGCAGCTCATCTTCAGCAACAACTCTTTTGCCCGCAAGTATCGTCAGCAGATAGAGCAATTCATTAAGAGTCTGCTTTGGGAAGAGTTTCACTCACAGAATCAGGATACAGTGTCAGAGATCACAGTAAAGGTATTGAAATAGACCAACACTAAGCATGCGGTGAATCAATTGTTCTCCAATATCTTTCACAGGAATGTTTAGTACTATGGTGATTCCTCCTAACTCCTTTGACACTGACATTTGTTTACCTGAGCTTATAAAGTGTTGAAAAATATGGTTATAATGAATAGTAAATTAAATGACATTATTTTTAAGATACATGTATCAATTTTAAAAAGGCTGATTATGTATTTAAACTGCTTTTTTAAAAAATATTACACTTGACTTTCTGAAAAGAGCTAATTAGTGTCAAAAGGCTTGGAAGGAATATTTACTCAGGGGACAATATTCCTTTAGGCAAATAATAACACTTCACCAGTGTGAGTAGATTTCTTGGCCTTGATGTATAATGTCTAAGTAAAGCATGATAGACTGAACACTGAATATTACTGCCTGTTGTCTGAGAAAAGTGGTCATGAAGAAGGAGGTCAAAAGAGATGAGGCATGATCCTTTAATAGTGTGTTTGGATCAGTTTGGAGGTGGTGGTTTTCAGCGCTGTTATAAAATATCTTTCACTGTTGTGCATATTATACCTAATTGATTATGTATGAACTTTAAACAATTGACTTGTGTATAGATAATTTAACTTCTGGCAGTATCCATAAGTATTTATTAACAGAGCAGAGTTTAAGGAGGTGTTAGTTATGTGTGTGCTCTGTGGATGGAGGAGTTGAGCAAAGAACTGAGACCTTTTTAATGATACCTTATTTTCATCACTGCAGACCGATACAGTGGTCTGAGAAGAATTGTCCTCTCACCAGCATGTACTGCTCGAGTGAAACGCTGCCACATCTTTTGATGCAATGTGGGTAGTTAGTGAGTGTAAAACAATAACTAATTTACTCCTTGAGATGCAAACAGTGCCCAGAGTAAGAAAGTGTGAGGCCCTGTAGATAACACTTTCCAAAGTGGGAGAGGAGGAGGTGGATGGGCATTGCTTCATTACATGTTGATTGTGTGGGTGAAGGCAAGGTAAAAGTTGGAACGTTTTGAAGTTGATTCAGAGGAATGCTCAGATCTGAGTAGTGCTAGAAGCTTGCTTGAGATTGAACATAGAGTGTGTTGTCATTTACAAATAAACCATTGATCTGTGGAGCTGTGCCCACAATTGAGGTGGTTTTTGACATTGGGAGGGTGTGAGTGTTCATCATATTCCATCCTTTTTTTATTATTTTCACCATCTTTAGTCTGACCATGCTTTGTGATCTTGTTTACTAGCCTGGTGTCCCGACATGCATTGACATCAACAACAGTCTTCCCCCTGAAAAGAGGACAGAGAGGATGCGACAGAAGCATGCAGTGAGTTGTGTATCTACCTCTTTGTTTGATGTGGGGTTTTCTGCAGCATATTTTTTATAGTTGAAAGACAGCATTCTCATCATGCTTCACCCAATGTTTTAAAATTTGCTGATGTGTTGAATGAAAAGCTCTGATGTCATTTAAAATAATCTTGGTGGTAGGAGTATGAAATTTTGAAGCTGTTGGTATATACATTACTTCTATGCTGTCTTCATGTTGTTAGTAAATTCAGCAGAGTTCATTGTCACCAATATGAAAAGCTGGACCCCATTTGATTAAAAAGCTGAGATTCTGGGCGGTAGATGAATGGCCTTACTTGTTAATAACAATGATTGGTTGTGTAACAGTGTTGATTGGTGTGCAGGTAAATGGAGTGCTGGAATGTGGCATGCCTTCTTAAACAGTTTGCTATATAGGAAGAAAGCAGAACAGGCATTGTGACTGAACATAAGAGTGACAATTAAGTGTTGTTATATCCTGAGAAGAGAATGTAAGTCTGCTCACTCACAGTAAGAACAAGTTGTTTTACTCTGTTTTAGATCATTGGCAACAGTCAGTTTCACAAGCAGTTTCTCATCGACTCCTTGGGATGGGCGTTCACAGTTCCAGAACCCACCAGATGCAACGTCAACTGGGAAATACCTCTGTATCCTTTTTAGAGGCATGATGAATGACCTCATATTATATAAATTTATATGTTTATTTCAAGTTACAGTCACTTTCCAGACCTTATAAGTTCAGACCTTTAAGATAGGTTTATATGTTAGCTCTTGTAAGATTTATTTTATACGTAGTTTAAACAGATCAAAATAACATTAATTGTCAAACACAAATTCAACTGAACAGTATCCTAATCTGCAACATCAAATGCTTTTATATATGCAAAACTATCCTGAAAGCTGTACATAGAGATATTTTCTCAATCACATACAGTCGACTCCACTTAATTGCCCTTCCTTGGGGTCACGAAAAAAGTGGGCGATTAAGCGGAGAAGTGATTAAGCGGAGAGGGTAATTTAGGCCATATTTTTGGTAATGGGGTTACATTTCTTTGATGTCGTTGTTTGATGTCGTGCATTGACGCCTTCTCGTTGCCAGATTCAGTACAGACTTGAGTTTGACAAATTATAGCACACAAAATGTTTGATCTCCGCGGTATCTCTCATTGGCCACCTTGCAGTAGCCCAATAGACAATAAGGAGTAGGATGGCAGGGTTGGGTTCGACCGTTCATCTACATGACACGTTCTCTGATCTAGCCGAAATCCATTAATATGATGTTTACATTCTCCACCTCGCTGAGACGGAAAGCATGGTGAGTGGACACTATCCGGCTTCGGCGCATTAGCATTATCAGACTGGCGACAGTGGTGATGTGTAGCGTGGGACGAAGAGGGACAAGGGAAGGGGGAGGTGGGGAGGAAAGGCTTATCACACCTCTTGCGGCATGGCAGCTATCACTCAGTCTACCGGTCTGCCATCCGTCGCGCACTTAAATCGTCTGTGTACATATTTGTTTGTCAACTGTAATCCTTCAACCGCTGATCTTTGAATTCACGGGCGCTGAAATGTGGTCTATTATCCGGAGTGAAAGGCGATTATCCAGTCACTTTTATATGGGAAAAATTCAGTTCCCTGAAAAATGAGGCGATTAAGCAGAAAAGGCGATTAAGCGGAAGGCGATTAAGCAGAGTCGACTGTGTATTATATATGTGTGTATGTAAGCGCGGGGCATGTACCAGAGAGAGAGAGAGACAGAGGGTGAAGACGATATGCATGCATTACTCTACACAAAAAAAAATATCAGAAGGTATTAATTTGAAATGTTACTGCACAGTTCTTTAAGAAATTCATATCCTTTGATGTAGGGTTTCCTGAAATGGTATTGGATGGATAATAATAATGGATTCATAATAACATCAAGATTTGACTGTGAAGCTTTTGTATATGTACACAGGACCTTAACTTAAAACTTGCTATGTTCATACATTCTGCTGGTACTATTACCTATTCATTTTTTTTTTTGTTGTGTGTGTGTGAGCCCATAGACCTTAACTTTATATTTCAGATATGGACAGGTGTTTAATGAAGTTTATGCAGACCCCACAAATGCAAATAAGTCCAAGAAAGTAGTCATTAAAAAGTAAGCTTGACATTATCGAAAGAACCTGCTAAAGGCTTTTGCTCTTCAACTCTTGTGTGAATAAGGCATGTGACTTAAGGCATTTCCCCTGCTTAGATTTTGTCCATAGTATTATTAATGTGAACTAACTGCTGTAGGTCAAATGATCTGTGGTCACTCTGTCAGCTTACCTGTATATTGAGCTTTGGTCTCATGACTTCTGACAAATTGGTGAAAGGAGTGACAGCTCTTACTTCTCACTTAATTCAGTAGAAGGATTTAATCTGCATCATGCCTACTTTTTCTTCCCAACATTCCCTTCTTTGAATTCCAGGTTTTAAAACCTGATTCTGTATCAGGTAACAAGAATTAATAAAGAAATGTTAATCTTTGTAAAAGACATGTCTTGTAACTGCCTGGATATATCCTAATGATTCTTGTCTTTCATTTTTCCAGACAAAAACCTGCGTGTTGGAACTGTGGTGAGGAAAATCATGCAGTCAATGACTGCAAGCAGCCCAGAAATCCAGCGAGAATTCAGGTCAATCGCAGGGAATTTCTGGCACAGCAGCAGTTACTTCAGCAGCAGAATTCTGGAGGTCATGAGCCAAAGTTCACGTGAGATTGATTTGTCTTACAATTCGTCGCTGGTACGGCATAGGGGCGCATCGGGCAAAACCTAGATTTGAGCTAGAGCGCTTTGAAATTTTGGGAGTCTTAAAATTCTGGTAGCTCACTTATTTCTGGCTCGATCCGAATAGTTTTTGCTGTTGTGGTGTCTGTGGCAGCTTAACTATTATACTGCTATCTTGTTTTTGTGATTTTATTAGTATATACGCCTGTAGATAGGATGCGCCCCTATGCCATACCACGTTCTGACATGAATGTCCCGATGCGCCCCGTGACGGCCCGATGCGCCCCTATGACATGCCACGAATGGGCTCTATTCGCAGGTTACGCCCATACGCAGTGGAAAGAATAATAGTAAAATACGGACAGAATGTATTCTGAATTCAACTTACAATACACAACCAACCTCGAAAGCAAGAAAAAGAAGGAAGAGAACACAGATCTCGCATTTGAAGCATAAGGGCAAGGTCGATGTACAAGAATTAACCAACTTTATTAATTAAAAACAGAATCTGCATGCCATTATAATAAAGGTGTGACAGTAATTTAAAAACTAATTATTAAAATGCGATGACAACTAAGGCGATAACAAGTAAGATGACATGAAAATAAATAAATATGACATAATGACACAATGACAATGACAACAGATCACAATTGATGGTGATATTGACGATGAATGTAGTGATGATTACATTAGTTATTACACGTTTCTTATAAAACGCTGGTCTATAAAAGGGCATAAAGATGCAGTGTTAATGAAGAACACAACAACAAGACAGTGAAATCAATGATATTAACAGATATATAGCACTTCTGTGAAAAGGCCATACTGGTTCCTGGCACAATATTATTAGTGCAACAAGTGAAATAAAACCGACAATAATGCTTTGTGTGGTGAAAGTCATAATGAAGATTACAAGGATGGTGATTATGATCGTATCTCTTGCTAATCCTTTGAACTGGAAAGCGGCAATAATGATACAAACTTAAAAGAATAATATATAATACAGCAGTACCGACAAGGATAAGTATGCTGATCCTGATGATGACATAGAGGTTATGATAAATATGCATTAAAGGCGATGGTGCGATGGTGGTCACTGCAAATCCATTGCATTGACGAGTACTTTAAATAATAAAACGTAATCATAAATGTATGATACAGACAACGATGCTAACTTCAATGCTGAAGATGGTAATGGTGGTGATGATGATGATGACGATGATGATGATGATGATAATAGTCTGTATTGTAAATGTGTTGCTCTGTAAAGTGGCAACAATAGTTAAGACATTAAAGACATATTATTTTAAGACATGAAATGATAACAGAGTTATAACAGTGACAATGAGGTAAAGACAGGTAGAATCTTTTATGATCTGAATTGCTTATAAATGGGGTAGGTCCATTCCTCCAATAAAGTTGGTGTGACCTCGGGTTTCCTTCCCTGCGGCAAGGTAATTGTGCCGAAGGATTCCTGCAAGTGGGAGGTCTTGAATTCAATTTTATCCAGAGTGTTCT
>JAWQUT010000019.1:3895717-3909563 GCA_033807755.1 Ellobium chinense | reverse complement strand
CTGTATTGTAAATGTGTTGCTCTGTAAAGTGGCAACAATAGTTAAGACATTAAAGACATATTATTTTAAGACATGAAATGATAGCAGAGTTATAACAGTGACAATGAGGTAAAGACAGGTAGAATCTTTTATGATCTGAATTGCTTATAACTGGGGTAGGTCCATTCCTCCAATAAAGTTGGTGTGACCTCGGGTTTCCTTCCCTGCGGCAAGGTAATTGTGCCGAAGGATTCCTGCAAGTGGGAGGTCTTGAATTCAATTTTATCCAGAGTGTTCTCTCTGATCTTTATTTGCATGAAATCGGGCCAGGATATTGGCAGATCCTCATCTGATTTTCTAATCCGCAAAACCCCAGATGCACCAGAGGTGGCCTTCCAGTCTGTGATATCATTAGTGTGAATTTCATGCACAATATTATGGTTTCTTGCGTGCTGCAGAATTAATTATGCCGACCAGTTCAGAAAGCACCAAAATACTTTCAATTCTCTTACAAGCAGCTCCCACAACAGAATGCATTGAATCTCTCTCACTTTGACCACATCTTCAGCATTGAAGTTAGCAAAGTTGTCTGTATCATGCATTTATGATTGCGTTTTATTATTTAAAGTACCCTTCAATGCAATGGATTTGCAGTGACCACCATCACACCATCGCCTTTTATGCATATTTATCATAATCTCTATGTCATCATCAGGATCAGCATACTTATCCTTGTTGGTACTGCTGTATTATATATTATTATTTTAAATTTGTATCATTATTGCCGTTTTCCAGTTCAAAGGATTAGCAAGAGATACGATCATAATCACCATCCTTGTAATCTTCATTATGACTTTCGCCACACAAAGCATTATTGTCGGTTTTATTTCACTTGTTGTCTTTGGGACGCTTTTTGTTCAGGTAGATGCTGGGGATTGTCTGGTGCTGCCTGGTGTACAGTGGGTGACTCAGAGACTAAATTAGNGAACGGAATTTTTGGTTGGCTTCAAAGAAGCACCTAAGCCTTCTCACCACTCTCCTTTGAAAATTTTAAAAAAAAATTCTTTTAAGACCGGGACATGTCTACATAGTGGGAAAGAAATAATACATGTTAAAATAAACCTGGAGAGAATACGAAAGGTCTAACATCTCTGAAGTTGAGATGTTCGCCGTCCCCCAGTGATCAAAAATAATTTGGGATCAAATTTACATGATCGTAAACACCAGCAAAGATAAGTGTCACACTTCTCGCTCGACATCTGGCTAGAGCGCGACGCGAGCGGCGTGTGTCATAAAGCCTTTACGCAACACGAATGATGGTCATGCCTTTGTCTACGACACCCTGGCTGAGTGTTGTGCAATAGCGCAGTTAAGGCTCGTAAGTGTCGATCACTGCCTAAGCTGAAGAAAGGATAAAGTGTGGCTGACAGGGGGCGGGGCTTACTTAATCTTGATTCGTTAATGCTTGCGCGGGTTAAATGACCAGCGGCTAGGATGTCCGCTCTGATTCGTCCATGCGTGCGCAGAAGGGTCAACTGCCTGACAGAAGGCCATGGGGAGGTAGTGTCAATCACTTCTCACATAACGTAAAGGGGGGTAATCAGGGCCATCGGTACAAGCTTCTTTGTGGGCCTCAGGTTTTCAGCTGATGGGCAAAGGTAAACAAGCACTAAGACACAGTACGATAGTGACTATTTGCAGCATTCCTGTCAAAAACAGCGTATATATTACGGAAATCTGGCTCCAAGTCATCTCGCTTAAGCGGGTTGCCGTCCTGCTCACATGTATAGATTTAAATAGCAAAAATTCCGTCTCCAGGCATTCGTCTCACTTAAGCGGGCGTCCCGCTCACGCGTGTCCCGCTTAAGCGGGTTCCACTGTATTCTCGGTTTGTTGATTGTCAGGTTTCACCAAAAGTTTTAGATGGTGCATTTAATGCTTGGCTAGCGTTCTCTTCGGGTCTTCTACTTTGTGTACTTTCATTAACAACAGATTTGGCCAACTCTACCATGCGCCTTCTTCTATTGAAATTTCGGTAGTCCATGTTTAGGGCTCGGAGGAGTAACTGAGACAGCATAACACCAGAACATTTCCGAGTTCATATGGCAGCTCCTTTGCCTTCACTCGCCAAAGTGTCCCAGTGCTCTTGATCTCAAAGTAATTATCATGACAATTAAATACGGTCATCAGGATGGGGATTGCAGTATTCAAAACAACACAGTTGCCAGTTTTCAACACTAATCCGATTTCATACATGTACCACATTTTTTTTTTTTTTTTTTTTTTTTGGCGTTGGTAATACAGTTGGCAACAATAACATAATTTATTTAGCTCAAGCACCAATATGGTATTAAATCTTCTCACGCTCCTGTTCTCACACTCACATTCATACAATGGCATGGGACTTTAAAGTTATCTGCTCCTTTTGAAGTTCATGTACGGTTAGCTAATCCGACTTCACAAGCAGGCTGCTTTCCCCGCTTGTGCGAAGAAAACAATAGGCAAGAACCAACAAAGACACCCTCTCCCGAGCGCAGCTGGATTAATTGGAGATAAACGGCTGTATGACGCCTCGAGCCAGGTGTACAACTTGGTATAGCATAAGGGCGCATCAGACTTGCGCCCCTATGCCATACCACGAGATGACGGGAGGACAGGATACGTCCTTTACATAATTGCTGTAACTATAAAACTACTTTTTTTTTTGCAAAACCATTTATACGCAATAAAGATCTCACAATTTACAGCACAAAGATGTAAAAATGTAAAAACCCATATTTTGGTCGATGCGCCCCTATGCCATACCAGCGACGAAATTTTGGGTTCATCCCACAATATATGCCTTGAAAACATAGCCACTGCCTTAGTAACAGACTGATTCTCATTATTTATTTTTTTTTGCAATGAATATGTGAATATGGAGCAAATTTGTTTCAGTTTAATTTGTTTTTGCAATTTGATTAACTATTTATATTCAAACATGAGAACCTGATGTCTGGTGAATATGCATTGACAGAATGGTAATGTGATGGCTTTCCACTTTCGACAGTAACTGGTGGAAGTGTCCATAATGAGGGGATAGAAGCTAGTCTACATAAGTTTCAATTTAGTGTAATCTTTTCTCAAACTGAACCTCTTTTAAATCCCAACATAGTGTTTAAAGTGGTTGGTGCAGTTGTGATTAGGAAAGAAAAATTGACAGGTTTGAGAGAGTTTTTAGAAATGGAAGTTTACTCACATAGAGTCACATCTAGTGTTCTCTTCAAGAGAGCTGGGAATGATATGCATTCCATTATTAGTGCTGGACACAAGAAGTAGAAATCAAAAGCCATATGAAGGAATGAAGAAAATATATTACCAGGATTTTCAAAAAAAAAAAGAAACAAAGGACAATCAAAAGAGAAACACCACGTTCCAACAAGTCAGTTTAGTGAAAGAAGGAAAAAAATTGATGTATTGTACTTTATACCTTTTTTTGTAGTCCAAAACCCAAAAAATTCCAATATTTTCTCCCCCTGTGTATTAATTAGATGTCTTTGACCAACACATCATGTAAACTGCTGTTGACAGGGGCCCAGCGAGGTATCACTTAGATCCAGACTTAGCTTCAAAGTTTGTCAAGTTCAAGCCTGGATGTATCAGGTTAGTGATGGGCATTGGTTGGTGTGTTAGGTTAGTGGGGCTGCTACTGATTTATCCAACATTTTCACTTGTGTCTCTCTGCACCAAATAAATAGTTGGAAATTCACTTGGTTGTTAGCTTCTTGTTGATTACCAATAATGAATGGGAAGGGAAGTGCCAAGTTTCCTCACACCTTCTCCCCCACAACCCCCCCCCCCTTTTNNNCAACCCCCCCCCCCTTTTCTTTTTCTGATATGGTATTGTTATTCCTTACAAAATGCAGGTGATTGTTTTTGACAAGTATATCACCTGTATAAGAACATGTATAACATGTGGGCAAGAATTTATTATTCATACAGTTTGTCAAGAATGATAATTAATTCATGTGTGATGGCAGCTTTAGAGGTGTAAAATCCACACAGACAGAATTTTTCCGGATCACATAAATATATTTAAAAATGTATCTTGACTGCAAATGGGACCATGTTACCCCAAAAAAGAAGAAAAAAAGGAATCAAACATTGTTATGAAATATCAGGTTTTAGGAGTGTTTCATTTTTCCAGAAAGAGGCTGGCATGGAGTGCTGGTATTTTATGTACATGCACACATCCAATACATCTTTATAGCTGATATGAATGGATCATCAATCTGTTTTACACCTCTCTCATTCTCCTACCCCTCTCCCCCCGCCTCTCTGTATGAGAGAGAGAGGGAGATGTACAATAGTATGACCTCTCACTCAAATACCAGTGTCAGTCTGTGCCTTCGTGTTTGTGAGTTGTTTTGCCATGTTGCAGGGAAACAAACCTATATGCCAAATTTAGTCAAAACCACAATTTTTTTATTTTTTTTTAAAAAATAATTTTTCCTAGCTGTTCATCTGGATTTTTCTCTAACAGCCTTATGGTAATCAAGATAGCTGACCATAAGCAGTGTTGATTAGTTGATAAAGTGAGGCGCAACAAGAGCCTTGTTTTTCTCTCCTGTAGAACTGATCTTTGTACAGCATTTTTCTATAACATGATAGTTCAGGTCGATAAGTGATACAGGTAATATAGGACTTGGATCAGTACATTTAGGAGCATGCAGATTTTTTGAGAACATGAGGTATACGTGTGGTGGCCATTAGGTTTTTACAGAGCCTTGTGGAAGAGTTTCCCCATTCACCAAGTTTTATGATAAATTTTTGACTCATAATATTGCAGCATTTTGAGATCAATAGTGCTATTATTCATATCGTGCAATTTTTTATTTTGCAAAGTGACGAAAGAGCGAAATTGTGATTTTTCAGGAAAGCAATTTAAAGATTTTCTTGTTTCAGAGGTAGTAAGAATTTTTCTTACTCCACACTTTAATGTCTCTAAAGCTGTAAATAGCAGCAAACAGCACTTCTTCGTTACAGAGGCAACGATACTATGTAGTTTTATGCAAAAAAACGAAAACCCAAAAATTGCGGTGTTATTCGCTTTGCCAAAAATGTGATGATATGCTTTTGCTTTAATGTAAGTAGATAAATCCGGCTAAACTGTGATATAGGTAGACGTGAACATTTTTACCTTGTATGCTACTGTTAAGTGAGATATTTGATATAACAGTGACACTCTACGGAAAGCTCTTGGCCTGCAAGATGATCAACTGCCTCAGCACATCTACAAGATGCGTTTGTTTGGGTACCCACCTGGATGGCTGTCTGAGGCCAAGCAGGTTCAGTCAGGTGTCACTATCTTCGACAAAAATGGCAGAGGTATGAACAATACTTAACTATTTAGGTGTATAGCATGTCAGGATGGCAGAATGCCAAAAAGGTTTGGAAAACCAAAAATCAGATCTGAACAAAAAAGACTTCATGACAAGCAAACAAGTAGAAAAAAAATGACAAGGCAACTTCTCAATTTTACAGAGATTTATATGTTAATCTTGGTGTCTGAAAATTTTGCTATTGGCTGCTGTCACCCCAGCATCTGGTCACTGTTGCTAACATAATGGACAGCCTTATTTCTTTGAATTTCAAGGTAACAAGAAAAATATATGTTGAAGTAAGCGAAAAAAAATGAGATTGCAACTTGCAAAGCACGAAGCATCATGGACCGAGTCTCGTGCTACCTGCATGACCATTGACCATTCTTACATGTTGTCTTCCGGTGGATCAGCTGATACCGGGATGCCAATTTTGACAATAGCACCCAGCGCTCGGCAAGGAGCCGCAGATTTCTTCTATTGCCACATTGAAGTGTAATGAATGGTAGAAATAATTATATCATAGCACCATGAGGGTTAAAGCAGGCATTATAAATAAGGGTTGGCACACTTCATCCTCTCTAAAAAATTGGTCAATATTTGCTCTTTGAAATAACACATCTACATTTTCCTATGTCATTTATTTCATTGTTATTTCTCAGTTAAACGCAGCTAGAGAAACTGATGAGAATTTAACTTGATAACTTTATAATATAACGTTAATAATTCAATAACTGACACAAATTTTCATTAATTGACCAAAATATTGACTGATGTGTGTGTTTCTTATTTTGATTCTGTTATTATGGTTTATGAATATGGTCCAGAATATGGACTAATAAAGTTATCTTATCTTATGCGTCTATTGTCATATTCTTCAGTGACGTTAATAACTGGGGAGTGTCTTGAAGATGGGGAGCTAGATGAGGATGGAGCTGAAAACAAAACAGGTATGAGGGATGTCTGCTTCTTTAACTCAGGGATGCCAGTTTTCCGGATAAATCTGGATTTCCGGGTTTTTCGGCGTTTTTGAGCAGCAAGAAAAAAAATACTGATATTTCGGCGTTTTGAGCGGCGGAGAAAAAAAAAATTCAACGTTATCCGGATAACATTCATTAAATTGAAATACGGGAAGGACGAATAGCACGAAAGCTGGTAGTTAGATATTTTACAAACTTCCTGAATGCGTGCGCAGACACCTCTAATGAGGTCAAAGGAATACTGGTGCTATATTTAGCACTCGAACTCGCGGAAAGTGTAAACAGTGCACTCAGGCATTGTTCAAGAAAAGACAGTCATGTAAAATGAACAGTCCTACTTAGAATGCATTGTTTTCTATAAATTATAATTTATTGTGATAAATCTGATTATATCCGTAAGCTGAAAGAAGATGGATACGCGTGGTGCACTCTGTGCAATAATAAACTACGGCACACCGGGAAAGAAGGCACCTACGCTCCATGCTTCAAGGAATTGTCACATCGTAACAGTAGGATTCTGGCGAGTTTCAAGGACAGTAAAGAGAAAGAGAATACAGCTGAGCCTTCAGGAGCTTTTTTTTAAATTTGTGAATTTGGCGTGAACCATTGAATCCAGCTCAGTCTGAACTCTGCAAGTCAGAGCACTACTCAGTTGTGCATATTTTATCAGGACTAAATAAGAGGTGACAAATGTGCTTTATGGGTAAAGAGATGGTAGCATAATGTAGTCTACACCTTGTTTGAATTTCACGGTGATGTATTCTGAAGTGTAATTACGAAATGAAAGATTAGATTTTTATCATAAGTTACAGTTTGCAGTTCCCTCCCACTCCTGACTATGGCTATTCCTTGCTCTATGTGGGTATATTAATTTATATATTTTAACTGTGCAGAAGAAATTTAGGCCCTAGGTTCTGTAGACACAATTCTAAAATTGACTTTCCTTTAAACTTTATTTGGTTTTAATGTTTACTTTAGTGCCTTATAATTGTGGAAAATGATTCAGAATTAAAAGCACAACGGTTGGGTTGGCTTCTGTCGCAAATGTCGATACGCCGTGGATTTTTGTTGGTCTTGCATTGGCATCCATGTTAACTAATTAATTGTTTTACCTCTGTTCTCTGTATGTGCATCTTCATCTCGCCTCTCTTGTTTTACATAGTTTAATTCCTTGTTCACATTCATTTTTCAGTGTCCTCAGAATTTATTGTATAATTTGTAAGTCGGTCATCAAGATACATTTGCCATACTGTTACTGTCTTGAAAACAATCCTAAATTTGGCTATCTGCCTCTTGATGTAGGAACATCCAAAGGGGATTTAGAAAAATAAATATACATTTCAGGTGATTCTTTATATAGCAGGGCAGTTGTGAAGTTTTTGGTAATACATTTATGTTTAACATGTTAAGGAGACTGGACATAAGACACAAAGCATACAAAACTCTGAAATCTCACACATAAATATTAGCCCCAGTTTCTAGTTAACCCTTCTCTTGCTCCCTTCATTCTGTAACTGACTTGTCAGTGTAAGAGAAGGGTGTAACTGTGGCTATTCATAATAATGTAATGATTTTGGCACAAAATCTGCTGCTTGCAATAACAGGGCATCACTGGTCACAGGTCTCCTTCCATAAGAAAACTGCCCGTAAACAATTATATTGTTTCTAGAATTAACGGAGCTGGCTATTGCAGGGACAGCAGAAGGCAGATTTCCCACCACGTTAATTTTCATCTGAAAAGCTATGTAAACGAAACGCCAAGAGAGGACACAGGCAACCAAGATTTTCGCCTTTACTAGGGTTATAGCTACCATAAGATTGAGACAAGGGACATTAACATATATGGGGATGGCAGGGGGATATAATTTCTGTCATGCGCAATGGCAGAGTGACATGAATTGCCTTGTAAGTTCTGTATGAATTTCAATTGTGGGGAAATAAAATTAAGACTTTTATGGGACATGTAAAAATCAGATGTCTGAAGGCAAAAGAGTGTTCGAGAGGCAAGTGAATTTCCATGTAAAGTGGAAAGTTGTCTGCATGAATGCAAAGTTGTCTGTTGCATATTTCAAATGGAAAGTAAATTCTTCACCTTGTATTTCAGAGTATGATGTCAACAAGATAATAGAGTACCCAGGCTTCACTGTTCCAGTTCCTCTGGGCTGTGTTGATGTATGTAATCCAATTATTATGCAGGAACCTAATCATTTAGCACAATTTTCAATCTTAATAGAGATTAAAGGACATGTGAATCTTCTTGTTACTGCACATTTGGTATGATCTGGAATAATGATGGAAACCTGGATAGTGAGAGACAGGTGTATGACTTAGGGTTCTTGGAAGATTTAAGAATACTGGTTGTTTTCCCAAAACCATCCATAACTGACCATTAAGTGTGAACCTGTATAAAGTGTTGTGTGCAAAACTAGATCAGATATGGATATCTCTGATGACAAAACATCTTGTTGTCATGCCTGACAAACCCGAGGTCTAGATCGTATTCATGCATATGTTATTATTTGTCTTGCTAATTTGGTAGATGGAATGCTTTAGTAGATACATTAACTCATGTACTACAGTACTTGGATCAGTATGGGTATCATTTCTCTTGAAGGCAAAATCGATGTGGCATTCATACAGCTTCAACAGAACACAGGATGCTCAGAATGGAAAGGGGAAATATCTGTTAATGTAAAAGCGATACAAAACTTTGTGAAATATAACATGTTACTTGATAAATGCAAATAAAATCCAACTGGATTTACTGTCTTGTAGATTGCTGTATGTTACCATGGGGTGTACTGCTTTTTTCATATGTTACCATAGGGTGTACTGCTTTTTTCTAATTCAGTACATTTTGCATGCAACATTGTGCATCAGAGTGCTAATAGTGTATTTTTTTTATGTTGTGGATGCTGATTTTAGAAAAACTGGACCACCAGATTTCATACTTCTTTCTGAGATTTCAGTGATATGCTACAAGTACATTGTTAAAGAATTTGTTTTTTCTCAGACTTGCAGTTTTTAATCAATGAATTTTATGATTTTAACATTGCATTTTGTCAATATTTATGTGTAGCTCAGGGTCCGTACGCAGTCTTGAAAAGTCTTGAATATTGAAGTTAAAAATCAAGACTTGAAAAGTCTTGAAAATAGCACCTTTTTGACCTCTCGGTCTTGAATTTCACGCGCAATGTATGAACGACTACACCGGCGGATCGATAGTAATTTTTCCGGAAACGGAGAATCGTGCCCCAACTACTTGAGTCTCACAACAAACGATTGAAAATCGTAGAGTACAGTACAGTATACATACTGGCATTCCGTTTTGCAGTAGAGTACACAGCAGTATCGATGCTGGCGCGCGTTTCTTAGTTTCGCCTTCGCCGGCACCGTTGGGCGTGTATGCTTGGTCTATTTCCCGGCCGCATACCAAAATTGCTAGATCCAGAAGAAGTTTAGTTGACACTAGAAGTCTCTTACAAAGATACCAGTCAAGGTTACCAGCCACATGAGGCTTTATGCTATTGTTCAACCCATCTCCAGACAACCTTGCGGCGTTTAGGGTTTTACTTTGATGCCCGACGAATCCCGTCATAGTCATGCGTAATGCATTGTGCCATACCCAGAGTGCCTACACATTACCTGTGTAGGCTATGTTTCATTTGGTCTGTTAGTGTATACTGTAGGCCCTTAGGGCATTAGATGACCTACATTTGGGATGAGCATAGTGTACCAGAGCTGCCAACCTGTACGAAATTTTCGTATTTCATACGAAAATCTGACCTCAGTACGAAAATACGAATCGTACTCTTAAAAATACGAAAACCGACTGTCAGTACGAAAAAGAATACCATGAATGCCTTCCGCAACGAAGTCGGGCGCATAAAGAGCTTTCTTGTACTGAAAATCATCAAAATGGGCTGTTTTAGTCATGAGTACAAGTACTCGAGTCTCACAGCAAACGATTGAAAATCGTAGAGTACAGTACAGTACTGACATTCCGTTTTGCCGTAGAGTACACAGCAGTATCGATGCTCTCGCGCGTTTCCTAGTTTCGCTTTCGCCGGCACCGTTTGGCGTGTATGTTAGGCCTATTTGCCGGCCGCATACCAAAATTGCTAGATCCAGAAGAAGTTTAGTTGAAACTAGAAGCCTCTTACAAAGATACCAGTCATCACAGGAGGCTTTATGCTATTGTTCAACCCATCTCCAGATAACCTCGCAGCATTTGGGGCTTTACTTTGATGCCCGACGAATCCCGTCATGCGTACCGGTATGCATTGTGCCATACCCAGAGTACCTACACATTACCTGTGTATGCTGTTTCATTTGGTCTGTTGTGAGTGTATACTGTAGGCCCTCAGGGCATTAGATGACCTACATTTGGGATGAGCATAGTGTACTATAATAGTGTTGGCTTTAGGGCCAAGGTTAATGACCTTTACTATAGTTATACTACTAGACTAGATCTAGTCTAGTAGGCCTGACAGAACCGCTTTCAAAGCCCCAGTTTGGAAAGTTTAGGGCTAGCTCTAGACTAGATGGATTTCTCTTTCCTGCTCTACCAGCAGATGACATGCTTAAATCTGAGACTGAGAGCAATTTAAGATATGAATGTGAGCATTTTACACTTGGGTACAATTACTGCTATTAATGCAGTTCAAGGTCTCTGGTGACATCAAAATTTTAGCAGGATATAAATGATTTAATTTTCCTAGTGGGCATAGTAAAGTGCTACAGTCTGTCCTCTGATGGTCTGGAATTTCAAGCTTAGCAGCAATTATGTGATGAACAAGTTTCTTTTGTATAAACTTGTCTTACAAAATGAGGGCTTTCTTGTGTTATTATTGCCAGTATCTTACATATCTTATCAGTTTTTTGTTTGTTTTTGTTTAATTTTGGAGGAAGGGGGATTTTTTTTTAGTTAAAAGCAAAAATTCACCTTATCAAAATAGCACTTAGATTACAGGAATATGAAAAGGATTTGGAAAGAGCTGTTGATAGTCAAGTATATTATTTTACCACAGTGAGTGACTCCCATTACCTCAGCTTAAAGCTGAAGAAAAGCTTCTTAGTGTGATACGGAAACAGTAGCTATCTACAAGCCTAATAAGTACATGTATGACTAAACAGCCAAATAAGGAGACATTCATTTAAATTTCGCGAGACTATTTTTCAGCACCGATGTGAGTATGAAAATCAGGGTCAGAATATGAATTTTTGATGCCTGGAATATGAAAACCCAGTTTTGGAGGTTGGCAGCTCTGAATTTCGTCATCATCATGGGAAAATGTTTTTCAGGTCATATTGCATGTCATAGATAAGAGTCTTGAATTTTAAAATTTAGGTCTTGGAAAGTCTTGAAAAAACATTTTTAGAATGTGTATTAACCCTGGTAGCTGAAGTGGCTTATAGATGCTCCTGATGAAACATATTGCCATTGTCACCTATCTTAGGTCATGTAAATTGCAGTTCTAGACCCTGAAACTTCATTAAGAGTAATCCAGACTTTTCTTCTGAGCCCAATACTGTCCTAGATATTCTTTAGTTCAGCAATTGTAGAGAAATGTTGAATTCAAATATGCTACTCAGTTCAGTTTCTCAGTACATCAGGTATGGCCAGATCATATTACAAATTCATAATCTTTGTGGCTTGAAATCAGTGAAATTCATTTTTTTGCCCCTACCTTTCCAAACAGGAGCATGCAAATTTCAAGATGCCACCCATTCAACAACATCAGCTCAAGAAAACTTTGATGACTCAGACAACAGATAAGGTATTTAAGTACGACATTACTGATGCTTGCTTAACGGTTTATCCCATTTAATATGATTGGGGGCAGTGATGGAACAATATTTATTGAAGTGGATATGTTCAAGCAGAGGGATATTCCATCAGAAGCTCAGGTGTTCCTGCACATGACTGATTGAGAAAGAACTCTTTGCTAATCACAAGATTTATATTAAAGTAAATAGGTATAAAGTGCAGGATCACAGTCTGCAGCTTGATTGTTTGCAGCTGAATTTTCACAGCAAGTAAAGGTACTCACAGTGTAATATTATTATAAGACTGCTGATAAAGGACTGACTTGTGGAGACAGTGTGAAGTGCCATACTTTTGTCACTGCGAAAGAAATGAAGGCCACAAATAAAATTATTTGCCAGGATTTGTGTGTCAGATGCATGCTATAGTTAAATAGTACCTAAATATTTCTAGTTCAAGGCATTAATATACAATAGCTATCTGCTGTAGGTAAGTATTGAAAATTTCAGTTGCATAACATCAGAATTACACTGAAATTATTAAAATTGAAAGTTAGTGAACTTTTCTAGTTTTGGCCACCAAAGTTAGATGTCATTATGGTGAGCCGTTATTCTTGTTCATTCCAGACACCAAGCAGGAAGAGAAAGAGAGAGAAGGAGCAGGAGGAAAAGGCCAAGAAAGCCAAAACAGAGGGTCTGGAGGAGGGAGAAGGTGAGAAATGTGGACTTTGAGAAAAGTTACAATAAGTCTGGGCTAGATCTGCAATGGACCACTTAATAGAGGTGCATCTCATTAAATGTTGACAAGTGTTAAAAAATTTTTTCTAGACTGAGAGGCGATATGAACATTATTACCAGAAGATGAGTCCTTTTAAGTTGTGCATTGGCTTGTGGTTTACAAGGATATAAGGAGAATTTCCTAAAAGAATATATGGTACAAGCGAGCCAGCAAAATCAGAGTCAATAAGTGTGTGTCTGATCATAAATATTGCTTTTACGCCACAAAGAGACCGGGCTGACCTGAGGTCTCCTATTACATTATTAGATATAAAGATACTTGTGTACTCTGCAGTTTAAGGTCTCATAAAATCCCAGTTTTCATGTAGCAAATGTAATCAATTGCCTTTGTGATCGGTCTTTCTGTATTAGTGAAAGAAGAAGAAGGCAGCACAAAACTTGAGGGTGAAGAAGATGCAGCAGAAACCACAGAGGGCAGCACAGAGGAAGAAGGGCAAAGAACATCACCTCTTGATGATGGTGAAGTACAGACCACCCCCCATTTACCCAGGTCATCATCCACAATATCTCTCAGCAGGGACTTCGGAACTCCAGTTTTAGTAAGTCAGCCAGATTTAGAAAGTAATCATGGACAGTGAACCCTTTTTTTTTTTTTGATGACCAATAAATGTAACTGGCAATTTTCAGTATGTCACCCGGATTTTAGAAGAATCATGAACTATTTTGTGTAGCCTTATAGCCCACCATGCTCATTTGTAACAATTTATTATTAGAACTGGCAGTCCTTTTAAAATGATGAAATATACCACAAAAAAAAAGCCTGTTTTCACAAACATTATGATATTAATGCTAAAGGAATTGTATTACTACCACAGTTCTTATACTGATTTCTGGGAATTGGGGATGAAGAAGACAAGGATTATGGTATATTCACACATTTATACTAAATGCAATTAGAAAGTATGCGGACAACTAGACAAGCCCACAGTAACAGTGGTGATGCAAATGATGATGATGATGATG
>JAWQUT010000019.1:3831685-3894190 GCA_033807755.1 Ellobium chinense | reverse complement strand
CCCATATCTCAGAAATTTATGGACATATATGAACAAGACTTGGTGGACAGAGAGACATTTTTATGGATAACAGACTCAATGTTTTTCAGGCTCCTCACATGACAGCAAAGTTGTTGTTTATTACATTGAAAATGGGAAAAATGCAATTTTTACACATTTCCGCAAGGAAGGTAAAAACGTGAAAAATTAGCGAACTTCAAGACTTCATAAAAACATAACTAATAAACTTACAGGCATAAATCTGGCATCATTTTAAAGGGAATTACAAGGACTATTCATTTCATGTCAAACAAAATGGATATTTAACACCCCATACTCTAGGTCACAATCTACCCTCCAGACAAAATTTTGAAAAGTCACAAAAGTTGAACAATTCGTAAAACCTCATCAAAACGTCTGAAATTCCCATAAATGCATAAATATGTTGAAAAATCATTGAATTGCAATAAAAAAGGGGATAAATAAAGTTTACACTGCAATAGTTGATCAACAGACTGAATCGCAGGGAAGTGTAAAAATTTCAAATTTCCCTGGCTGAAATTCAAAATCTTTGCACAGTATGCTTTAATCCGACAATGATGCCAAGATTGTCATCTGTAAAGCTTGGTACTGTTCACACCTGAAATGTGCAAAAACAATGATTAAACACCAGGGCCTACAAAAAGACATTTTCAAATTTTCATGTTCATATTCATATTATCATCATAATATTAAAAATGCATGTTTCTTCAAAATTACTAAATTCTAGATGAAATAAATGTTGAAATCCAGTAACAGGACAAATAAATTCTTAAAATTACAAGTGCACTGAAAGCGTTACAACCAACATCNCTGTTCAATGACATTTGACTCGTGCAGTAACATTGCATGTAGAACATCTAGGAAACTCAGCATACCTGAATCAATGTCTATTTTCTTTCTGTTTGAAGGATTTTGACCATAACTATGATACTGGAATGTTCTGGCTAGTGATGGGGAATCTTTGCTTAGAAATTATACTTCTTTTCTTATATAAAGTGTCAAACTCTACTCTGGAGTTTGTTTTTATATCTGTTCTGATATTTTCAATCCATGGGAAACTTTTTAAGTTGTGGGGACAACAGGAAATGCCTTATGTGAATATGATTGTCTGTCCTTGCCTTACTTCTGATGTAGGCCGGACAAACCTAATGTCCTAGAGATGGGTAAAGATTTTGCCATATTATCAGATTGTGCCTCTCTTCAGTTTGCAACTACCCTTATGAATTCCCTGATGTCAGCAATGTTTGGTACATTCCTTAAAGCTCAATTAAAGCTGACAGTTTCAGAGATATTTTCATGGAGTTATATAAACATGCTACCAACAAATTACACTATCCTCCAGATAATTGGCAGTTGCAGAATTAGTGATTTTCAAATTTTTTGGGCTTTGCCATGATTTAGCAAATAACTGCAAATGTAGGTACTTGTCCCAAAGTTTGCCAATTTGGCCGAGCACTATTGCATTAATAGGAATACAGCCCGTGTGTTTTGCTACTACCACATTGAAACGGTAACGTAGTAAAATACGTGACATGGTGATATAATCAAGTAACAAAGCTAACAAAGTAATAGTGGTAGAAAGGGGAAAGTACTGTTTCACATCTTTATGGCATAAACACAAAGTTGTATCAAGATCTGTCTGCTCGAATAAAATATTCACGCAAGGCCTTGATCATGGATTCTTTTGAAGAATTAGATCTAAGCGTACAACTGTGATAAGGGGGAATTTTATGCATGGATGGGGTTGAATTGAGCATGGACAGTGACAATACATGTAGTAGAATTGGGTTGAAATGGCATGGATCATGGGGGGCTTTGAACTGCCAGAAGAAGCTGACAATCAGAGACAAACATGTGGCAGATGTAGGCATGAAAAAATACCCAAGGTTCAGTGAGATTTTTACCGAAAGACCCTTATCAATCTAAAATAAAGCAATAGTGACAGCTTGTGAGAGAATACAACATGTGGCAATCCCTGATACAAGCAGTGGTCTAACCAGTTGTCGCCATTACCTGTGCAATCTGCACTTGCTGTCTATTGTTCTTACATATGGCACACTCTCTGTTCTCAGTAATTGATTTTATTTCTGTTATACATGATATTTCATGTATATGTCGTGTACCGAGTAAGTCTCTTTGCGTGTTTTTGCGTTTACCACTCCACGCTCTCACATTGTAGGGACCATTTGTTCAATTTTCTTTGAAATGGTCCACCTTTGTGGCCATTATGAAGAGGATGACAAAGAGAAAACGAACATCACCGAGTTTAACATGCAATTGCTAAAAGAAGTCACTATCTCATACTACACTAAAAGCACAACATACCAATGTCAGTGCTTGCAACTATTGTTAAGATCATCATTTCCTTCATATTGTATTGTAAATGGCTTAAAGTGCGACTAAAGTACTTTTATGGTGTAGTGCACGGAATCCTGTGAAATTACTATTTTAACATGCATCAGTGATTCAAACTTCCTACTGACCATCTCAAACCCATCAAATCTAACGCGTTTCGAAGAAATCACAAAGAATAACACATGCCCATGCCCTCCTGTGTTAGCGTCACCGCTGCTCGCCTCGCCAGAAATACGTGACGTCACCAACACGCCTCAAGGCTATTACGCGTCGGGCTCAAGGCTATTACGCGTAGCGCTGCACGCAGTAGGGCTCGCTCCCACGTGGAAACAATGGGTTATTGTTGTGCGGTAAACTGTAAATCTAGAGATGGATCCACAGAAGACACCGTACAGCACGTGGAGGCATCTGTTTTTCGGCGCAGGGGCTCGAACTGATACAGCTCGACCGGTGCTGCCATTGTTCTCGATCGAAAACACCGCGACTTACGTTTTTTTTCTTACAATTTCAGAATAGGTTAAAAGTTGTAAAATTAATTTCGAAATATTATTTTTTAGCAAAAATGATGACTTTTGATCTAAAACTTGATATTGAAAATATAAAAACTGTCGGAAATCACATTTTTTCTAGCACTTTAGTCGCACTTTAACCTGTCAAGATTGGGCCCAGTACCTTCAATTTCATGTTAACAGCATTCTGCAGTATTTTTGCTGGCCTGCATCTTGAATACCCAAGGATGATTTTGCACAGGGGAAAATGATTTTGCCTGACCCTTTTGTAGTTGTCAAACATATGATGTAAAATGGTTATGGATTGATCTCTTGTGAGAAAGAAGTAGTGGTATGTCGGAGTTCATTTTATGTTCATTTCTATTGATTTAATTTGCTCAATAGTAAATTGTAAATACTGATCCCTCAAAACTGTGGCCAGGGACTTACAAATGTATGGAGTTTTTCCTGATTGCTGTACTAATTCCCCACCATTTCCAATCTTCTTCTTTGTCACTTAGGTAAAGATTGTTCATAAGTTTGTTATTAATGTTTCCCACCAGTGTTCATTACTCTCCCTAAGCCCAGGCAGCTGAAAATTTGCAATCTGAGGGTCAGAATTGGGCCTTAGGTGTTGCAGGTTATAGTTTACATACAGTAAACCTCTAGAGAAGGTTTCATGATTAATTGGTTTCTTTATTACAAGGCTATCTCACACACATAGGGATAAAAACAGTTTAATTTGGATGGGGTTTTTGTCCTGCATCATTCTCTCTGTGGAACAGTGACATACATATTAAATGAATAACTGCAGGAAATTAACAGGTCATTCAGTCTGGCCCATTGGGTAGAACTTATTGCTGCAGTGAAATTAGTCCATCTAAAAATGATATAATGAATGTCTGAAAAAGTCTGTTACTTGACCCTTTGAGAGCCCTTTAATATTATTAATTATCACAAGAGTAGGTTTCAGTAATATCGAAGGAAGATGTATTGATACATCAGATATTCTTGATATTCATGCTTGCTACACATAAAATTTGATTTTGAAGTTGCCTGAACGTTTTTAATATTTTTTCACCTCCTTTCCTCTCTAGTACACATATTGTCTCACTGTTCTGATCGAAATATAGTGGATTGATGTTTGTGAGTGCAAATGAGCCATTTTAAAATGTTTGTCCTCATAACTGGGACATGACAGTTATATATTAGACATAATGAATATAAAGCCTGAACCCATTCTATTAAAATTTTGTTATTTCCACATTTAAGAGCTGTAAATGAAATTCAGTGTTACGTACAATAAATCCAATAACACTTTTGTCATTCTAAAATTGATGACATAAATAGGGTGTCCCTTTCATGTCTTGGAAATTTGTCAGTGTATTAATAAATGATGTAACAGTGAGCTTATTCATTCAGCTGTCATGGATGGAGAAAAAACTGTTCAGAGTGCACTGAGCGTTTTTTTTTTTCAATATGATGGGAACAAAAGAAGAAAGGAAATGCAAAGATCTCTTGGAAAAAAATCAGGACAAATGTTTTACCAGCTGTTTGGAATGGCTCAAACACAGAAATTTACAGACAGCATCAATAAATATTGATGGATATCAGGTTGATCAGATATTCTAGGTCACATTTAATGTGTTATTCTGGGTTTTGTAATGATTGAGTTTGAGATAAAAAAAAAAAAGCTGTCTGTAGGAAAAAATAATTTATGAGTGGAGGGAGCAGATGTTTTCTACCAACTCAGTTGATGAATTGAGTTTATTAGTACCTGGTTACCTCAATGTGTCCATTTGTAGCTTTGCCAGATGTTCAATTGTCATTGGCTGAGTGAATCACAACAGCTGTTTTGAGTATTGATTGTTGCCAGGTCACAGTGGAATACTGTTGATTTTAAAACTTACACGTATATTTTGCCAGTGTAAGTTTCTGCAAGTTGGTAGGTTATCGTGTTGCAATCTGTATGTTTAAATATGTTATGGGAATTGCAGGATGGTTAAGAGTGTGGTGGGAATCTGTGAATGATATGAAAGTGGATGTTATTGATCAGTGTACAATGTAAGTCACACAGGTAGTGAGTGATATTACAGATGAGGGGAGACATCTCAGTATGATCATAATAGGGTTGACACAAGAAATGGTAACCCCAATGTAAGGATAGCATCACAGTGGGGAAGAGATTGTCAGTCTAGTCCCATAAGGTTAAGATAGTAATATGGGGAGAGAATATAGTCTAGCGGAGTTAAAAAAGGAACAGTAAAAAAAAAATTCAGTCTAGTGGGATTAAGATGAGAGAGAATTCTTTCAGGTGACGTTGAGTAATCCATAAACTGATGAATGCTTCAAATTTTGAGCATGTTAGAAATAAGTTTTATATTGACTACCCTTATGTTTTCATCGTCATTTTTTTTTTTTTTTGGCAACACGTCCATTCCTTCATCCACAATAGTTTGTCCAGTGTTAAAACAGTGGTGATATTTCATTATTAGTTTCAGACAGCCTAACATGGACTACATTAGACAGTGATATCATATGCAAGCTTTTTTTGATGAATTTGATGTGGGATTTAATTTTTTTTTCATAACCTACATTTTGTTGCCTGTGCATTTAGTCTTTTACCCCTATCATCCCTAGGTACAGACTAAAGATACAATACAGAATGTGTTCATTAGCTCTTATTTGGAAAATGTTTTCATACTTTCACCTGTTTTCATTTTGCGTGTAAGGAGGAATGAAATTAAAATATGAGGATTTTTATTGGCATCTTTAAGAGTTTGAGCATTCCTTTTTTTAATTTAAGTTTCCTAACTCTTTTTGTTGAATTTGGAACTTCACATATACAGAATGCAAGTAATAAAGCAATGGTTGTGAAATTTGTAGAAATTATTAATAAGAAGCTGAACTTTATAATTAGAGAAAAAACTTAATGTAACTGTTTTGTTTTTTTTTCTGGGAACTTTCTAAATGCCCCAGTAAACTTTCACCATGTAAATATTTTTGGCCACATGCTGTTGTCATGGCAAAACAACAACAACAAAAATAAATAAAGCTGCTCATATACTTAATCTACTTTGGAAAATGAACAGGAGAAAGAATAACATAGATCAATGCCTTCTGCAGCTGTACTACCTCTCTTGAAATCTGTTGTTGTTTTTTATTTGCCAAGTGATCAGGATGGTGACTTTTGAAAAATCATTTTAAAAAAGTAATAAAGCAGTGATGATGAAATTTGGAAAGATTAAATCTTAATATTAATATTAAGACGGTAAACTTTTAAACAAGAAATACTGTCTTATGATCACTGCTTTTCATATTATAAAATTTGAAGAAAAAAAATAGTGGCCCTTTAATCATGCCCGCCAGACCCATATTTGCTGTTAATTTTTAGTTCTGTCCTAATATTATGTCTAAATATGAATAAATGCCATCACACTCCATTCTTTAGGGATCTTTATTGATCTGCCAAAGACAGTGAGGTAAAATGACTGAAAAACACCTGCTAATCAGCTGAAATTGACCATACTGATCTGTACCCAAATCCCAGAATTTAACTCTATAACATAACAACTTCCAGTCCTATCAAAATATGAACTGGAGTGGAATTAGAGAATAGGTTTAAGCAGGCATTCACAACTACTCCAGTCAGCTTTTCTTGGTATGCAGGGAGTACACAGCTAAAAGTTACAAACACATAAGAGTTGTGCCAATTGGTCCCTACAGAATATTTAAACTTCCTGCCGTAGTTGTGGAAATCATTGCAAGAGAGTTAATGCAGGCTGCAGTGACATATTCAAAACCAAAATTATCCTGTGCTGATTTCCCAAGGAACAGAAATGAAAGTTGCAAAACCAGAAATGAGAGGAAAATGACACCAACAGACCCTAACAAAACATATCACACAAACTGCCAAATACTGAGATAATTTCCTCACCCATTTATTTGTATGATAAAAGAATAAAATGCAACCAAAATTAACATATACTGGTTTGTGAAAAGCCATTAGAGACTAGTGACAAAACTATTCATACAATTTTGCATTCAAAAGTATTCACAGCACACATAGGTGGTTAAAGAAGGGATAACTGAAGTGCCACCCTTTTATTTTGCTGAAATGATCTTCAGTGTACTATCAACTCACATGTTTGACATTGACATCTCTGCAGGAGTTTTTGCGTTCAGCTGTAACTTCAGGAATTCCAACAATGTTATTTTGCAGTAAGAATTTTACAAATCCCAGCAAAAAGTGAGATTACACAAACGCCCCAAGAAATATAAAATTTTCATCTGCATAAATTCTTCATGCTCATTTCAATGTTTTTCCTTTCAAAGTTACTCTTCGCTTTTCAGTAGGAGTTAAGTAAAATTTTGTCATAAAAATATACAGTAAGTAAAAAGCAGATTTTCTTCAAAATGTGATCACAGAAGGCTCATTAGAAATGGTGCTAATGAAATTTAGCAGTGATATTTACCTTTACACAACACTGCATGAGCAGCCTTTGGTTACTTTAGCCATAAGTGCAATAATATAATTCACTCCGGCTAAAATGATGATGCAAAGAGAATTTTCAAATTTCACAGATCACTGAAATGTGCGGCACCAGTGTAATTATGGTATAAATATAGCCAGCTGTGTCATTTTGGTCATGATATTCACAGATACATATATTTTTTTTTTTCTTGCATTTGCTTCTTCCTCATATATGTACATGACATACAAGTACTATTCACATAAAATAATACATGCACTACAGAGTATGTGATACATTACAAACACCACAATCTCACACAGTCCAACATCAGTGGAAAGAAAGAATTTAATGACAAATTCAGGGAAGCAGGCTTCTGGAACATACCAAACATTTAAGAGGTTTCTAATGTTAATGGTCCAATTTAAAGATTTCACCCAAAATGCACAGACTTGTGGTTGAGTCCTATCAGTCTGGATTTTGCACAGACACTTCTTGACCCTCACTGTACTGATTATGGATATAATTTAAGTTTGTTATTAAAGGTTTGGAATCTTAATATACAGTGGAACACACTTATAACGAACACGCTTGAAACGAATTGACGGAAATAAAGAACATCTTTGTTTGCCCCGATTTTTTTTCTCTTCAACTCAATAAAATTTTCACGCATGTAGCGAACAGATAATAAAGAACTGACGGATGAAACGAACCCATCTCGGTGCCCGAGTCTGTAGTTTTCCTCTTTTTTCGTAACGGAAATAACGAACTGGTCCGAACATCCAGTCTGCAAAGTTAGCCTAGACTTAGGCCCAACGAAAACAGCCGAACAAGTTTCGGCCACTTGCGTCTGTAGACAGAAGGTCAGCCGGCCTAATGCGCATGTGCGGAAACAGCAATCAGCTGTGTTTACATTGAAAACCGGGTCAGACATAAAAAATAGAAAGGATAAGATAGACAGCGCGTCATAAATGTTGGGTCAGCTGTGAATATAGTCTAAACCTCAGCAATTACCGACAAATGTGGGATTGTGGATCAGTTTGATTAACACAGTGACTGTGCAACAAGACTGTACACTTAGAAATCGAATTTCCTGATAATTTAGAGATTCGAGAACTTCCTGTTCAAAACAAAGACTAGATAGATCCACACGGTGCTACACGCTGTTAGGCTATAGGCCCATTCCAACAGATAGACACTAGACTAGAACAGTACACGATGGCATCGAGAAAGAGAGCTGCATACACTCTGGATTTCAAGAAGTAGAGTTTTTGTGTAAAGACTGGGGAGGGGAGAGGAGTGTTAAAGATTTTAGATTTTTGTTTCTCCTAGTACTTATTAGTGGCTATACTTGGTTAACAGAGGACACCTGTCATTTACTGCACCAATGTTTTTTCATATTATGTAAATGAGGTTGAATGAATCATTTATTTTCAGTTTGAACCTGCGGATCTTCACTGTTTTGTATTGTGTGTTGTGTTTTGGTGAAATCTGGGTGGTGGATGGATATAAAGAACTACTGATATAAAGAACAAATATTTTTGCCCGGACCTGTTCTTTATATCAGTGTTCCACTGTATATTTTCCTTCACTACACTTGAGGGTAATTCAATATTTCCAAAATAATTATGGTTTCTATGTGGGTCATCAGGGAATGACTAAGATATGGGTGCAAATGCATCACAACAGCTATCCTGACAGGTTCATATGTTTTGATGTCAAACTGCATATTGTGACTGCTGATTCTACATGAATGAGGACATGCATTTTGAATTTTATTCAATGATTCTGGCTGCAAACATCATTTTGGTTACTACATCATGTTCCCAACTTAGCTTGGGTCAAAGGACTGTTTTCACACTGATGTTGCACTGAATATTTATGTGGCAATGTTGACTCACTTACTAGCACATTTATGCTTCAAAACAACAGCTCAAGATAGATATACTGTTGTTTGAAGTTAGAAGTGACTACAAATAAAACAGGCTGATCTATAATTTGTACAGTGATTGCGAACTGAGATAGTCTTCACAATGTAAGGTTACAAATTTTACAATTTTACAAACTTTCAACAACAACAAACACATTTTTTCTAGTCAGTATCTATACAATGTGAAAATTAACATCAGGCCTCTATACAATTTACAAATTGTAAACACACCCAGAAAAGTTAAGTTTGGGAATGCTGTGGCTTTTTATTGTTTACCCCGCCACTCAAGTGATAATAATGATCAAAAGCATATTAAACAACTTGTGCAGTTTTCCACCACCATTTCAGTGCAACTGTGCATCACACAAATGATTTCTGCAATCAGTTGGTACTATCTTTTCTGGATAGAATGGCACATCTGTGCAGGTTTAGCACATAATTGCGCGCAGATTTGTAAACAAGAAAAAAAAGAATAAAATGTGCTTTCAATCAACAATTAGTGACTTATGATTCTGTGAACATTACCAAAAGATACTGTGATACTGTGATTACCCGGACTAATAGTAAGAAATTCTGATAAAACAAGAGGGAACCTATCTTTATTTTGAATTTTGTCTTTACTGGATTGGAAGAAACTGTCTACAATACAAATCGTGTTCAAAGAAAGAGCAAATCAGCAGTGTTTGTCTATGTGGTGCGGCTTGGATAACTCAAACTTTGACCACAATGGTCAAAAAAAACCAAAAAAAAACCCATGAACTTTCCAGCTTGTGTCTTTATACATTACAGAGATGGTGCATTAAGTTATGGTCCCTCTCTTCAAGCCATCACTGTATTTAACATTGCATTTAACATCAGCTGCTTACATGGATATTTTAATAAAGTGATTCCCTCAACATGATGTTTCAGAACACCAAAATGTTCTATGACTGCATGCAACTAAAATTACTTTTGACTTATTTGAGCAGACTGTCTATACTATGGGGACCCCAAATTATTTCTTTCCCGCCCTAACAATGTACTTTGAAGCACCAGAATTTTAGCATCTTGTCTAGACACTGAACTTTCTGCAAAATAAAATATCAGACAGCTAATAAGGGGAACAAAGAATCTTACGGGAGGTTAAGTTCATTATGGGGGACCAAGATCTCCCTGGAGATTCATGTATTCTGTAACATTAATGTGTAAGCAGTTATTACCCCCAAAAAAATATGAATAAGTGCATACAGTATATAAAGAAAAGAGCATAAAGACAATAAAAATATGTTGTTCTTGGTCTTGGCATAGAGTTGAATGTGAACTTTCAAATTAATTTTGATTTTGTGTATCAAGAAACAAGAATCAAACACAAAGCTTTTCAGAGAGTCAAAGGATCCCCAAAAATATTGATTTTGACATTAAATACATCATCCACATCCAAATATTACTATTTTGGTACTCCTTTGTGAGGAATACTGACAAGAGTCAGTTCAAAATCATCGCTAAAGTTATGGTTACAGCGGTTTCAAAGACAGGGCACAATAGCAAATTATATGTGAAGAAGAAGAATCCCTGCTAAATAAATATCTTGAGTAACAAACCTGCTGAAATAAGTGGGAAATTTCAGATGGCATAAAAGATATGGTCAGACTCTATCCACAAAATTCTGTCATGACCTCATAAGAACCATTCAAAAACCGAACAACATCCTCACACAAGGCAAAAATTAGCCCAATCTGTTGAAATGAAAAGGTAGGGAGAACTGAAAGTGTGGGTGATGAAGGGAAAGGTTGTATGAGACTGTCAGTTCATCCTCAACCAACATGAAATGTAAGAGAATATTTGGGGAAAAAACAAAAAGGCATTTCCATACCAAAGCCTGCAATAAAATGTGAACACAAGCACCATTACTTTTTTTTTTTATCAAAATGTTCTGCTGTTAAATGATTTTTTTTGCAATGTAAGTTATAAAGAAACATAACATAGCAATTGCAAATTTTTATGTTTGAAAAAAAAAAAAAAAGACCCACTATTAAAAATGTGGCACAAAGTAACTTCAGGACAAAACAATAATCAGGCAACACTTGGCTGAACAAAGTCCCAAATAATTTTATTTGCATGTTTCCAGTTTTTAGCCCTTTCACTAACTTTCAGGGAAACAATCAATAATCGTACCCGAAACAATTTGTGGTCTTTTATTAATAATTTGACAAGTGACTGTAATGCTGCCAAAGCCTTACTAATTGTGAACATATCTCCAAACACAGTAAATCATTGACTGAATCCTTAATTGGTGTAGTTCTCTCTATCCTGAGAAGAAGAGCTGATAGCCAGGGAGAAATTCTAAGTCGTATTCACAGCCACCAAAAGAAGACTGTCTTGGTCCTACTGCCTTCCTAGTGTACTGAGGGTCCTGGTGGGGGAGCTCCAGAGCCATCCTACACGAGAAAGATGAATGAAAGTCTTTGTTATACATACAACTGTATTGGAATGAACCAGCTTAAGAGAGAGATGGAGAGATTACATGATGGCAAAAGAAAAAGGGATAGCTGAATAAATAAGTGACTAAATTTGAATAATAGAACCACTGTGCAAAACTGTAGTTCAGTCAGTGCTTAAGTAAGTTAGAGGTGGGTGGTTGAATATATACAAGGATGAGTGAATCACTCAGTGAGTTCATACAAAGTATACAGTACTGAAATAATAATTGTACCATAGTTATGTTAAAATTACTTGAGATCTTAAAATATCACGGCAAAAGAATCTCACTTGCAGCGCAAGCAGGTATCGGTACACGGACAAGGACACAAGTTAATACATGTGCAGTGTCCAGGTCACAATTGGGTTAAAAATAAAACAGGAAAAGGCATGAAAGCAAAGGAAATGGATTTTCAACAAACAGCAAGAATGATCAAGATGCAGTCTACAACAGGCAACAACAAACTGACCCCAGATGATGGAGCTGGCTTTTCATCTCCCCTCCGTCGAAGAGTTTTGGGTCTCAACAGGAACAAGAGTGTTGCCACCACCACCCATCCCAGCATCAACATCATGAACCCCTCAGGGCAGTTGGGGGCAGATGGATCATTGGGCACTAGGAATCGACAGATATGAGAATAATAAAGGCACTAGTACTAACAATATTAGTCAATTTATAAAAAAAAATAAGAGAGATTGAGATTGGGGTTGTGAAATGTGTGCTTGATCTGATGAAGACTGAAGCTACTGTTCCTCTTAAGAAAGTGGCTTTATCTTCTCTATGGATAATGCATCCCTATCCTTGTCCTAATTGAAGCAATGAGGTTGAGACACATTATGTCACAGCCAAAATTACTGTGCTGCCAACTTCATTTTCACAACTTAAAAAAAAACAACAACCTTCGAAACTGAACATTTTACTTCATTAGAAGGTCACTGTCATTTCCATGCAGTGTTTGATTCACTGCATTTGCTCACAAAATTAAAAGTCATTATGATGACTGTGCTACACTGTTACTAAAATAATGGTAGAACTGACAAGAGAATGGGATAAAATGTTGAGCGGACAAGAAATAACATTCACTTCAAGACTTTCAAGAGCAAATAGAAATGGAATGAACCTCAAGTAGAATATGTTCCATGTAGGAAACAGTATGAAAACAGTATCCACTGTTACACTGTCTTGCCTTTGTAGAAGCCTTTGGAAATGTTGTGTACATTAATATTTAATGTCAAAAAGTCAAACTATATGCTGATATATATTTTTACTTCTGTCAAGGCTTAGAATACAAGTAGGAGGTTAATATTCAGAAGTGCTGCAAATACATCGGTTTGTCTTTGGAGGGCAGCATAGTGAACGAACACTCTAAACAAGAAACAAAGAAGAAATGGAAAATCAATGGCCATAGCATCTGCATTTATTGATTGTGATACATCAATCCAACCATTCTTCTTATGGCTGATAGGAGAAAGAATCCCATTTTAGCCCAGCTGAACTAATAAAATATTCATCCTGTTTTATGCCTCTGTTGTAACTCATATGAAAATGTATTCCTTTGTTAACAGTATTTCAATGCCCCAAAATATAGCTGTAGTAACTTCATGAAAACTGCATTCATATTCTAAAACTTATAGAATTGCAAAGTTGCCTAAACTCACTACCACTACTACTTCAAGAACTATGAACAAATCAAAAAGGAATCCATAAAATATACTGGATTTCTGCTTTTTGTGGTTTCACTTAATTCTCTGTAACTTAGTCCCTGTGAAAGGGACCCTTCACTTATTAACAAACCAATTTCTGACATTAAATCAGTTTTACTCCATTTCATAGACCTATCTTCTAAAATGTATTATAGGTCATCAGGACCAACAGGTGGACATAATAATATGATTGAGTGCTTGGACATTGCTTGGGCAATATGAGAATTGTAAACAGATCCTGTAAATGGAAACCAGAAAAGAGAGAAAGATCATCCTCATGGCACACTGAAGAGAATTCTGTTATGAAAGGCCAAATTAAAAAAAGCTGAAACTGAGAGGTTAACACAAGACAAAAGGACATCAAGAAACACAACGAGAGCCCTATGTGATATCTAAATACTTACAGTTATCGCAACCATCATCTGTGCAGGCATTCTGCGAGTCCCGTAGCTGAGAGAAAACAAGAAGTTGAGTGACATTAAATAACTGGCCAACTGGAATTTCCCAGCAATAATTTTGTCAATCGCAATCAGGGTTGTTAAAAGTTACTTTTCTGAAAAATGAGTAATTGTTACAATTACTTTACTTTGTTTTGAAAGCAAAGTAACTATTACAATTACTTTACTCTGAAAAGTAACTAATTACTTTTCAGTTACTTTTTAGTTACTTTCAGGTCTCAGTTTCTTGATTATCCAAGAAACGAAACAAGTGTGCAAAAGTCAACTGGCAAGTTTCACACACGTTATCACAGTCGTCTTTTGAGTGATATCCGTTAAGTCATAGAATTAATATTTAATTTATTTGTGTTGAAGTCTCAAAACAGCGGCCTTTGTTCGTTTTGGTATCAATGGCCATTTATTTTAATACCTTTTTTTTAAAAAAAAAAATCTGCTGCTTTACAAGGAACCTAAAAATTTTACGAAGTGCACAGCCTGTTTTGGAGAGAAATCTTCAAAATACAATACTGTGTGTGCTAGTACAATGACTTCCAGTCACCCAGTTTGTATTTTAATTATTCCAGTCTAATCTTTATGATCCTTCAATCGTGTGTGTCATTTATTCGACCCCAGGACCTGTAAATCTCGCTTTACCAAATGCATTGTATTGAAAGCTTTTTTCCCCCGTTTAGATTTTTCTTTTCAATGAAATTAAAACTGTATGAGATTTAGGCTTGGAATTATAGAATCAGAAATGGTAATCATTCGGTAATTTTGTAATTTTGATCTTTTATTGCTTGAAACGATAGATTTAATTGTCCCTTCCCTCTTCTTCTTTTAGCTCAATGTCATACTGTCTTATATATGCCTGCCTTCCTTCCTTCCTTTCTTCCCTGCCTTCCTTCCTTTCCTTCCTTCCCTGCCTTCCACCATCTCTCCTTCCTTTGTTCAGTCATTCATTCATCTTTAATTAGATAAACACAGTAATACCTTGATATCAATTACCGGTATGCTAAGCGTTCCTCCTTACTAAGTATACATTCCTAATGCGTCGAATTTCCCTTTTTTACCTTTTAATATAAACCTTGATCCCAAGTTACAAAGTATACTTATAAAGTATAACCTCATTATGAACTATAAACTTGAATGGTCCCACTAAGCATGAAGCATATTTTCCTCAAGAAATAGACCCTGTCACAACAGACTGGAGATTGCACGTGATCATAAAACATGCAGCTCCGCGCCCCCTGATCAGGCCAATATCGCACTGTTTGACGGGATTGGTGGAGAGAATCACGACACAGGACGGCGGATTCACTTATGATTTGTGACGCAATTGGGGTGATGACATCTCTGTAATGAGTGCAGGCCAAGTGCATTTGCAACTGGCCTACCATAATAATAAACAAGCTGTATTAAATTGTGGAACGAAGAGATAAAGCCTGACACCAGCGTATTCTGGTTTGCACATGATGGTTACATTAACGTTCTTCAATCCTCACATATTATGATTGATTAAAAACTTCAAACATTTTGCGGTCTGGTATGTCAAATTCCACAGCCATCCTACTCAGTTCTGCCCCACCTCCTCCCGACTAANGTGACGCGAAGGTGAGGCCTGATCCTATTATCCTATGTCTGTCCAGGGTTGGGCAAGTTCACCAAAAAAGTGAGTTCAGGTCAGATCAGTTCACTGAGGGAAAAATGCCCTTAGATCAAGTTTAGCTCAGTTCCAGGAAAATTGTGCATTTTTCATATCAGCTCAGTTTACCTTGGTTTTCATTAAGATTAGATCAAGCTCAGTTCAGTTCATTTATATAGTCATTAGAACTGAAAATTACGCCATGAGGATAAGCACTAAGCAGCAGGCGACAGCTGGCAGGTCTATAGTGCAATTTCTTTATTATAACAAAGCCAGAATCAGATAAAACAAATTGAAACAAATACGTTTATATACATATAAAATATTGTACAATTAATACTCCCGTATTTAAGAAAAGGTTTAGATGCAGTTGGGACATTAGAAGTAATAGGTGACACCTAATAGTTCACACAATGGGAAGTATGTTAGGGTCACAGGTGAACACTCGGCTCGCAAGTGGAAATTAGGGAACGTTTTCAGGCAACAGATGTTTAAGAATAAAACTGCTGTGAAGTTAGTGTCCCTGTGGTGGAGTGGTAGCGCGTTCAGACTAACTAAGATACCTTTGGGTTCGATTCCCGGTAGGGACATGAAATGTCTAGTAAAGGTTTTCCCCGCAAACCTACCACTATTTCTGTGATGTTCCCATTACCAAAGCCCTCCTACCCATCTGATCACAATGATTTTGTTGTAGGAATAGGAGTATGTAAGTGCGTAGATAAAATATGAATTTGTTTGCCCCCGTCCTTTCGCCGTTTCCGGGTGACGCCGGGAAATCTCAGCTAGTGGTCATAGAAAACTTTATGTATGTGAGCATTAAAATTTAAATAAGCATTACAGACATGCTGATATCAAACAACACTTCAGATGCATCAGCTTTTGAAGAAAACACATAAAACATGTGCATTTGAAAGCATATTACCAACTTATGTGACAGCAGTTAACAAACGTGTACCAATATGATTGTGTGAACATTTAATTTGTAGGAAAGCTATGAATCACGGTACTGATCAGTTAGTGAAAAGAAGACGTTGATTACACGTGTCAAGACTACAGTCTTCGTAGAGGAAGACGTAGTAGATTTCAACCACTATTGACAAACAAATAAACAAATAATCAAATAGACATCCTACTGAAATTCACCTCCTTGTTGATAAGCACTCAAGATAGGTATTTCCGTGCAATATTTGTTTTCGATGTTGGCTTTGGTATGTCAAAAATCGTTTTCAGAGAGATTGAGAGATTGCTTGGACCACTTTATAGCCACTCTGTTTTCAGTCGCTCCGCTAAAAAAATGATAAGACTACAGTCTTCATAAAGCAGGACGTAGTAGATTTCAAACACTATTGACAAACAAATAAACAAACAAACAATCAAACAGACACCCTGATGAAATTCACCTCTTGTTTATGAGCACTCACGATAGGTATTTCCGGGCAATATTGGCTTTGATTGCTCATAATTATGATATCAGGTCTGCCCAACGTCTGTCCCCTTCACCCCTTCCCCCACCAACTTCCTCCTTCAAGCGTCAGATTATTACGACCCACCACTAGCTTCTCAATTTCAAGCAAAAACACAACTGAAAAATGATCAATAGTTACCAATGCGATCACAGGTTGCGTCTATCTCGATTGTTTACAAAATCATGACGTGACGATGTTTACACAGCGAACAACAGAGGATCAGTGGTACCGTTACGTGGATACCATGATCTTCATGACCGCTTAGTTTTGCACAGGTACATGTGGTCAGACGAAGGAGCTTGCGCCCGACATTGGATTGCTTTGAGTTTTTTTGTTCTCCCTGAAAATTCAATTTGGGCCCTCAAACAAGCACGTGACACACACACACACACACGCGCCCACGAAAGTAATGAAAAAGTAACGAGTAATTTTGTAATTGTTATACAAAATTTCGGTAATGAGTACTTTTTTGTTACTTTAGATGAAGCTTGTAACAAGTAAGTAATTGTTACTCGAAAACTGTAATAAGTACTCATAGCTGCTTTACTTTTTACTTGTTACAACAACCCCGATCGCAATGCTGCATGAAGAATATTACCCACTGTGCTCAGTGAAACAGGCATGAACAAGATCAAAATTATAAGACACAAATATCAGAAAACTTACTTGGCTTTAAAGTATTTCACATTCTAGGAGACGTTATTTCCTCTATGAGTAACAAGCTGTTATTTGTATGTGTACCAGTTTTTGAATGGGACCCAATTCATGGGCACATTGGTCTAGGTTCCTGTCCTGGGAATGTCATCTATATTTTCATTATTCATATCAGCAGTCGCATGGCAAACAATGAGTAACTATAAGCTGCTAAGAGGCTTATTAAACTTACTAGTATGCTACTTTCTAATATTCATCATGAAATAGCAGTGTGCAAATAAACCTTTTCCATACACTCCTACCATTAAAAGAGTCGATGACAGTTTGGCTGGAGCCAGTCAGTGTAAAGTCTGAAAAAATATATTTTTCAGTGTGACAAGACCAACTGTCAAACTGAAACTGATAGTCCTAAAACTAATCAAGTATGTTTATCTTGTGTACTTTAGTCTTTAGTTACTGCAGGGGGCCACAGAACAACACAGTAACTGACCAAAGTCAGATACAATATCTTGCCAGTCAATACATGTGTATTCTTTGGTCAGCCACTGTCAGAAGTCAAATGAAACATCACTTGTTGATAATAACAAAAAAAGAGATAATGCCACCTCTCCCCCCTCCAAGTAAAAGTCTGTGCAAACCCAACTGACCTAAAACAGTGCAATTCACTTACCATGTTAATGAGTCTGCGCATAGCATTCTCATGGTTGTATATGTCAATGCATTCACATGGGTCAAAGTTAGACATTTTTGATCCTCGACTTCTTCAGGATCACTGTTACTCAGTTTACTCTACTGAAAAGAATAAGAAATAGAAGAAAATATAATAATAACAATGTATGTGTTATGCTACTGCACAATATTATTTGCTGAGCAGACAATGTCAATCAGAACCTTTCTATGTCTTTCCGGGGCTTAACTATACAAAATCTAGTCAGAATATCAGAAGACAGACATGTTTAAAAAAAAAACAACATTCTCATCCCCAGCCTATCTCCTATTGGTCAGTGGAATAATAAAGAAAAAACATCTTATCACATTTGCCAAATATTTTTCTTTCCTCAGTCTTGTGTACACCATTGGTTATGACTCTGGTTGTCACCTAAAATATCTAAACTACAGTCAATACTTGTTCTCCAGGTTCAATTTTATATCATAACATTTGGAATTTTAAAAAAAAAAAATAATTATCAGCTTCTAGCTGCTTTTCTAGAACCAGGCTATTAAAGTGAAAGCCCAGACCACAGCTGTGACAGGTAGGCAAACATGAACTCAATACAGTATATATGATGACAAGACAGCACCATGCAGAAAAGAAAAACCATAACAGCAAACATCAAACCTGATATTGTTCAGTTTACTTACACTCAGACACAGAGAGAGAGAGAGAGAGAGAGAGAGAGAGAGAGAGAGAGAGAGGTTACTGAAACTACTTTTGTTTTTCAAACAATCTGCTACACTTTAGCCACTGTGCCCTTTCTCCAGTATCACTGTGAGACAGCCATTATTTAAGTCTTTAATAATTCCTGAATGCCTTTGCATAAAGATTTTGTGTTGAAATAAAAAAAAGACTCTCAGTACAATGAAAATTTTAAAAAAATCTCTCAGTACAATGAAAATATCGGGCAGTTTTCCCATGGCATCAGAATGTCAGGCAGTTGTTAATACTCTTCCCCTGTTGGGTTTTGGGGAGGGGAAGATAATTGGGGTTTTGGGTAGGAGGTGGGATGAATTCCAGGGTGACTAAAAATTGGGGGATGGGAAACTGGGGTGGAAGGCACCAAAATTTATGTGTTCATTATTCCTGCTATCTATTTGTTTCTTCTGATAATGATGAACTCTTGTTTCTTTGTCTCCCAAAAGAAGGTAAAAATTCTACTGAATCAAACAAAATGACTTTTTTTAAACCTGCGAGAGTTAGGTACTAACTAATCTGGGAAATGAACTAGGCTGGTTAGAATGATGCATCAATCACTGGTTTATCATGCGTGTTACCACTGAATCATTCCTGATTGCTCTGGGTGATAGCTAGCAGGTCCACATATTATTTACTCTGTACATGTGGTCCAGGCAGCGCTATTTCATTGTACACTCAGGTAGATTTTGAAATGGCAAGTGAGGTGCTGGTGTTGTGTAACAACATACCAACCAAAATGTTAAACGGCTCTTGAATAGGCCTAAACATGATGATGTTGCACTTTAATTTTTCGCCTTCAGCCAACCAGATGAAACATGCATGGAGACAACTAGGAAACTAGTCCAGTAACTAATGATGAAGACCAACAACTGACTGAGATGGCACTGCTTCAGCTCTCCTTAGTCCTGATCATAAGATATGTAATGATCTTATCTGTCGACCTCAAACTGCACAGAAACTGAAATCGTGTCTTTGTTTCACCTGGGGACTGCTGTCAAAAAGAACACACAGTCTATTCCTTCCTTTACAAATTATTCTACAATGGGTAATGCTCTTCATTACATTTTGATCAAGTGTAACACATTATTTCTTGCTTTACACAAAAATGTAGAACATTACAAAATGTAATGCACTACTGCATTACATGACCCAAGCCTGGAAAATAAAAGGTAGGTCCTGATACTCTCTAATTTATCATATTTATCGTATGTAATGTTGTATACCACTTTCAGCTATTTGGGAAGCAACACAAATTTTCCAGGAGCAAAGGCTTGCCTGTTACCTGAGCTTTGTCTTATTGGCAGAACACATTATGTAATTCAACACTATGTTTATAGAGGAGGTAAGGTTTCAGCTCCATAGACATAATCCTGCAATTTTGTAATGAACCATGAAGGATAACTTAGATCAGTAATTTAACTCGAGGAGGTTATTTCGTTATTTCAAAAGATAAACCCCTCTGTATGCACACACATGTGCATGTTGGAACTCTGAAGTCACCACTGACCCAACTGTGGCTGTTGCAGTAAAGTTCTCTCTCTCTCTCTATTTTTTTCCCCTCTTAAGAAATATCACATATATACAAAATCACGTTTCTATGTCTAAATAATATTCAGCAGATCTAACCTCTGTAATCTTGAAACAAAATGACTGGTGAAGCAAGTCCCTTTGTGCAATATCTATATTAAAAGCAGGCAGTTTTACACAGTATACAATGCCCGGAACCCTAGCCTCCATGACATGTACTTGTGTGTAATGACCCATAGCAAAAGTACAATGGTCTCTTCCTCAAAATATTAATGGGCCATCTCTTCTATTAATGGCCCATCAATACAAGCCTCTTGACATTTCCAGTCATCCATAGATCAAAATACTTTTCCCAATAAATCTGCCCTTAGGGAGCAACTTTATTACAACTCTCTCCTAACCTGGCACTATTTTGACACTGGAAATGTCTTTTCCAGCTGAATTTTTTTTGCAGATAAAAAGTTTAAAGTGTGAAGAATGCTGAGGACTGACAGTGGAACTCAAAAGAAATCAGTGAAACCATAACTGTTGCAACTTTTTAACAATGAACTGTAAGCACCCTACTTAAAAGAAAAAATTACTATAAATCACCACTAAGCTGAACTGTTTACTCTGCATTCAGATGAACTCTGCAATATCTCATCCAGTATGAATATAAGCGTTTTTAAATAATTTGCCTCCGGAAGATATATTAAAAAAAAATTTGTTGTGAGATGCTTCATTGCTGGTCATTCACTCAACATACAACAGCAAATAACTGGAACTGTTACATTTTGAATAGTTTGAATACTTTTCCTGCTGTTTTGTTAATGTTTGTTAGCAGTGAATGGACTATTCTTTCCTAGCTAAAATCCTGAACATCTGTTAATATCTGTTATCAATTTGAGAAAAAAATGGCATTTTTCAAATATAGCCTTGGATTTGGATCTGAAAGCAAACATGAAGTTCTAACAAAATTACCCCAAAAAAAATGTGTTCTATTAAATTTAATACATCTTGTTAGATCATCACGATCCAACCTCTCTGTCTTCTTTGTTACACAAAATCCTTCGCTCATTTGTAATTTGTTTCTATGTCTACAGATTGGTTTTGGATGAACTTTCCTAAGAATTGCTCATATATATCTGAAATTTTAACTTGAAATATGGCTGACTCTGTCAAGACAAAAGACTTGCTGACTAATACAGTCGACTCCGCTTAATCGCTCTCCATTTGATCGCCTCGTTTCCCTAGGATATGAATTTTTTTTTCTCTATATATAAGTCACAGGATAATTGCCTCTCATGCCTGATAATCGACCACTCTTCAGCACCCATGAATTCAAAGATCTGCGGTTGAAGGATTACAGTTGACAAACAAATATGTACACAGACAGTTTAACTGCATGACTGATGGCAGACCGGTTGACTGAGTGACAGCTGCCATGCTGAAATAGGTGTGATAAGCCTTTCCTCCCCACCCCCCCTCCCCTTGTCACCCTTCGTCCCACGTGACGCATCACCGCCGTTGCACGTCCGATAATGCTAATACGCCGAAAGTCGTATAGTCTCCTCCCTCCGTGCCATCCTCCTCCTTATTGTCTGCTGGGCTACTGTGAGGTGGCCAATGAGACAGACTGCGGAGAACAAACATTTTGTGCGCTACAACACCGTCAAACTCGAGTCTGTCCTGAGTCTGGTGACAAAAAGGCATCAATGCACGACATCAAACCACGGCATCACTTTTTTCATGATCCCAAGGAAGGGCAATTAAGCAAAGTCGACTGTACTTGTGTCTTCTTTGATTAATTATGCTCCTTTCTGCACACACTACCAACAATATCACTTTATTTCATCTTCAACGACAAAAATCCAGCTTTACGACAAAAATCCAGCTTTACAACAGAGGCATTCTGTGACTAGAGTTGGCCTTCAATTGATCAAATAATAAAATCAATAAAATGACTCATTAAACACTTCACTATTCAGAATTAGAGTAGGGAATATGCACCAACATGCCTCTGAATCCTGGTAACTCCTTTCAGCTTTATGATAATCATAATAATAATTTACATTTTGTAAACTACCTTTATCACTGAAAATTAACACTAAAAGCAATAAACAACAGGCCACATTTTGGGTCCACTGTGCAGACTCCTGGCAGCAAGCCTGCATTCATATCCCACTTCAAAGGAGTATTCCTGGATTGCAGCAGTGAATTCATACCAGCCATCTGGCAGCCAAAAGTGTGATATTAGTCAAATCTTGCCCTACCTCAAAAGGTCACAAATTTCCTGGCAAAAAATGTAAATACTATCCACACAATGTCTTTTCCCTGGTCATATAAAATTGGGGGAGACATCCCCTCTGCCACCATAAATTTGATGGGAGATTTGGAACTCAGGTAAAGCAAACACTGAAGTGCAAGAAAACACTTAGGACGAACTTGGGTATGTCCGATGTATTTTAAAGAAGGAATTTTCAAATTTAAGGGGTAAATTGTATGATAGAAACAGTCCTGAGAAAACACTGTCCACTTAACAATGTAATAAAATTTTTAAAATCAACTTCATCCAAATGGACAATGTAAAAATACACAATCTGTGATTCATTTCTTGTGTCTTCATCAACATCTCAAGCTAACTGATGCCACAAAAACCAAAGAGGCAAATCATGGTGAAAAATGCTAGTATTAGTAATCAACACCACTGGTTTTTATCTTAAATTTAAATAGAAGATATATCTAGTCAGTTAGCACAATATATCCAGTGTCTAAATTTCGAAGAAGAAATAAAAACTTAGTCATCTCTCTTCATGTCTGCACCGATTTGATTACTAGACTAGTCTAAAACTAAATGAACTGTATCATTACCACAGTGGTACTGCTGTCCCAGGAGACAGCCAAAATATTTCATAAAAGCTCTGACTGAGTATGAGGCACTGAGGTAGTTTTCATTTTAGAACAGCAAAAAAAAAATTGATCAATGAAATGAGGGACAGGGGCACTGATTGATACCAAACATGCACGGTACAATCACGGAATAGGACCGATCTTGTAGCTAAACCAGTGACTAAATGAACTGTATTAATGCAAGAGCGGTCCTGTCCCAGGAGATAGCCACATGCACAGACAGATTTTAGATCTGCTGACTGGTGCCTCCTAGTCCTATACCTAGACCTACACTAGTTGTCTATCTTAACTAAACTGACTCTCTCTTCTTATCAATCCAAAATCTTGTCACAGCATGGCAAATGCACGAAACCGCACTCACAGATAAGACTACTAGTCTAGTCAAGTTTAGTAGTCTAGACTAGACTCTAGACTTAGACTTGTCTCTAGACTAGACTAGACCAAGATTGCCAAGAAGACTAAATAAAAATCTCGACTAATTTTCTATTATTGCTTCAAACACTAATCAGTCGGAGACATTATAAAATCTTCGTATGCTGGATTTCCTGCATACTTTACTTTGGCAAGTTTAACTTACATCTTTCCTCCAGGTCTTTACCCTCTGTTTTGTCAACACTACTAGTACTAAAAAGCCGGAAGTAACAAACAACACGTCAGCCGATGCTGGTCTATTCAAACGGTACACTGGTCGACATTTGTTGTCATTTTAAGAGGTGATTGAATATATGTCGACCCGGAACCATGAGAATAGAACAAACCTAGTCAGGTAAGCCGAATATGCAATTTTGTTTTTATTAGAAGCAGACTCAGATAGGCTATTTTGTGGACTATGTTGAGATGAGATGAATGCAACTGCTCATAGAAAGGGAGTTTCTGTTAATTGTTTTGGAAAGCACAGCTGATATTTTAAAGGATTTTGTTTTTATGAACAAATTAATGTTTTCGCCAGCATTGTTATAACTGGCAAGTGTATCACTTAATACTTTTTGACTGCTAGTGCATAGCTATCAAATTTTGTTTACACTTTAAGTAGATTCCCCTACCTGTATCGCTAGCCACGAGACTGGGAAAGTGTCGTACACAGAACTGAAGGTTTTATTATTTAGGCAAGATCTTTAGACCTTTGCATCTGTCTTTAAATATCAGGCAGTATCCCAGGACTCTTTCACGTAAAGGTAATGCTTAGTTTGAAGGAACTTCGAATGAGATTCACATCTAGACTGGTCTAGAATCTATATCTTGTCTAGGTCTAGGTCTAAATTAACCAGTTAACGCTCTTGTCTCCATGAAGGTAGGCTGTTAGGACAGATAAGGGCTCACCTCGACTGACGCACTTGTCTCGATGAGCATTAAGGTTAAGGTTACTGGTTGGGTTAGGGTTTGGGTTGTATTAGTAGGCATGAAATTTTCGGATAGGGGTGTAAGTCTTCTTTGGCATTCCTTCTTCCTGTCTGTTTTTAAGTGTTTTAAAGTTAGTCATTAGGAAAGCACACGAGTGAAGAAGAAGTAGTTTTTAGATGATTTTGACAATTGTCAGTATTGACAAACATTGATAATGAGAAGGAATTCTGAATGAGACTCACACCCTTCATGAGAACTCCTGCCTTCAAATACAACTCAAATCCTACCCTTAACTCAATCCCCTAGCCTAACCCCACCCTTGACCCTAATGGTCATTAGCTTAACCCTAATGCCCATTGACACTGAAGCATCAGTCAAGGTGGGCCTCAAACCCTAATGTTTATCGAGACAGGAGCATGAGGTGTGAATCTCATTTGGAATTCTTCCCTGATATTGTGTAGGCTAGTAAGTAAGTAATGGTCTAGGGATTATTCCAGCAAAGATGTCTCAATATTTCTCTAATCATACTCCTGATCCAGCCTGTAACCCTAAATCAAGCACCAGGTAGGAAAGTGCCAGAAGCTATCTTTATGGTGGATTATATCATTTAAAACTTCAAGCATCATATTTCAACTTTACAGCTATCTTCATACCAGAAATTGGATGGACCAATGAATAGTATTAGTACTGAATAGTATATGCTTGAACTGTGAATGGTGCTGTTTTAGGATGATACCAAGAAAAAAATGGAAAGTTACAAACACAAAATAATGTTATGCTGGAAGCATATTGTTATGGTAGCAATGATATCACATAAGTTAGCCTACTAGACTGACCTGTGTTTTTAGTTAATGAGCACCAAACCTATATTTTTAGCCTTGGGCTCGGTCCTAAATCCAGCTTCGAACTGATGCTGTTGTAGATATGGAGAAAAGGCACATTGCAATGATTTGATTCTACTATATGCTCTAGACTCATTTATAAACCCCTTGAACTTGTTTTGCTGTTGTAGATTCTCAGTTCAGCTAAATATTTCTGATGTTTTTATTTCCCCTAAATCTGAAAATGAAAATGACAATGAGTGCTTTTTTAGCACTGGTGAGAACTTTGTGGAATTGGTGACTAAAAATTTAAAATGCTTTTAAAGCGCTGAAATTTAGCCCATACCTAGCTTAACCATTGCCATTTATGGTTCCACAAAGGAAACAGCAGCAACCTTTGAGGTTCGTGAGAAATTTTGGCTTCAAGCTGATGCACCCACTGATGTAACTTGAGTTATGCAGTGACACTCAGTTTCCTACAATCCTTTTAAAATTCATAAATTTGCAACAATTTACTATGAAATCACAAGAATGTATTCTATGACATTGATCTGTAATGAAATTTACCATTTCAAGAAATTCCAGTAGCTGTTATGTAAGTACCATTTGTGTGGCACCGTCACTCAAGTTACGAGTTATAAATAAAGTTTTTTTGCATGAACACAAATTGCTTCAGGACTGCCTCAATGCAGTGAGACACTCCACCATGTATTCAAATGATAATCATAATGTTATTCTCTTTTTGAGATGAGAGTAAATGTAATGGATACACTGACTCTCAAATGAAAAGGGTTACTTGAGTTACATGCCACACAACATATAAAATTTACAAACATGAAAAGAAGTTGTTGAATAAAAAAATAACACTTATTCTACAAAACATTGATAATGTAAATCAAAAATTTTATTTTCAAAGTAAAAACCAAAAATTGTTATTTTTTTACATGAAAATAACAATTAGCTAGTCAAACTTGTAGCGTCCCCGAGCAACAAGGAAAGGACATGGCAGCACACTGCAGATTTCATGAACAGGAACAAGGGACACATTGTCAGTGTCAGGCCAGATGTAAAGCCCACCAGCAAAACCCTTCATGAAATAGATTCTGACTTCATCTGCAGATATCTTCTCCATCTGTTTGGAAGAAAATTAATTTTGAAACAACCAACTACGATACTGATTCTACACAAAAAGGTGAAAAAGATATACGATGGTAATAGCTTCAAGATCCAACTTTTGAGTTTGCGGCAGTTGTGGAAGAAAGTGTCAAATCATTTTGAATTGAAGAAACAGCAATCTACACTTGGTTTATTAGCAAAGGAGTATAAAATATCTACTAAAGTATTATTATTCATGCTCATTATTCCTGCCCTCACTTTTACATAATCGGAGACAGGATCCCACCCTTACACATTTGTACTGTTCTATACTATTGTTTTGAAATTGACAAAATCATGGCCGTCTATTTCCTTTGGCATGAAATAATTGTGTAAACATGAACTCGCGTTTCACGTGACGGGCTGCATGAAAAGCATAAACGAAACGAAAGCTTAAAATTGATTCTGAATAAGACAAAACAACACAATAAATTTCTGCCATAAAATGTTTACTTTACCTTGTATGGGCACACAGTCTCAAACAATTCATCAAGACGATGAAAATCGAATGTAAACATCAGTTGGCAAGACCAGCACACCTTTGTCACTTGAGTTACATGTTCTCTTTTGTGTGTGACGTTCTAAGAGTTATCGGCTTATGCCCACATTTGATTGGTTGACCTTCTTTGAAAGGAACCATGGGAAAAATCTATGAGCCACCTCTAACATGGTGTTACTATCTTAAGAGCCAACGAACTCAACATGGGGCAGTTGCTATTTACAACTTTCACGTCACTTGCGTTTCATTTGTGACACGGCGGACACAAGTGAGTGGCATTGCCACAGTCTCTCTCTCACCTGCCTGGTCTTGTGTGCTTCCTCCTATTTCCCGTATGGGCTTGTCTCACAACCTCCAGTATTTCTGTTGGAACTTTTTATTGGTGAGAGGGGCTTGCTTAAAGATGTACAGGACACGTGACATCGCAAGTAACACAAGTTACTTCAATTTCAGATGCAAAATGCATTAAAGCCACACATGGAATTAACAACATTAAATAAGAAAGATTTAAATGGACATTATATGTAAACGTTTTAAGCAAAATAATGTTGCACAAATAAAATAAGAAGTACAAGATCATTAAGAACATAGCGGTCAGCGTTTTACTTTTTTGGGGGCCATTTTCCAGACAAAATGCGTAAAAAAAAAACTGGCTGCTCAGTGCCGTTGTTCTTGCTCATGCAGTTTCCTTACTATCTAAAGATACTAATAACGTACATTGGTTGAAAGTCAATTACATTTATTGTAATATTTTTAACCTCTAAAGAGGAGCACTAGCAGTTCTCACCAGTGTTGAAAAACCACTCAAATACAAAATGTTTATTTATCCTGCATGGAAATTATTTTACAATGCGATGCAATGTTGAACATCTCATTCATAACACATATACATATATAGAGAGAGAGAACAGTGTATACATATATTACAAATGAAATAATAATAATATGCAGTAATCACATTCCTGATCTCCCCAGCTCTAAAGCCAGGTATGCTTGAGTGATTAAGTATTTCCTAATAACACAACAACATAAACAGCCTGACTCATAGGATGACCCTTTCTCTCAGACTTGACAGCCTTTAGAAAGAGTAAGATTATAAGCTGCATGACAATGCTGCCCCCTCTCCCTCCCCCTCTCCCCATCAGAACTTCTTCATTGTTAGTATGGTCCAAGAATGATGTGTTGAGACATATAAGTCCATATGATGGCTGTCCAATTAAGGTCTTACTGTATTAGATGGCTTTACCTGGTTGCCTGAAAATAATTTAAGCATTAATTAGGCCTCTTGTGTCAGTTTTTTGTTGACATTTGTATTGCACTGGCACATTTACAGGTCCATGGCAGTGGATCTAACAAAAAGTCACTGTTTATCCCTGAGTTCTTAGATAAGTTTTGGGCAGGATTAATAGATCCTTTCCAGCATTCCAAATTTTTGATACCAATAACTCTTGTATGTCTGTATTTATGAATACTATAAACTGCTCAGTTCATCAGGATAATCCTTCTCCAGTGTAGAATACAGAACAGAGGTGCAGCTGCTCATAACTGCATGGAGTCATCTTGCACTAAATATAATTGGACTAAAGATTTTTAAAAATTGAGTAGAAATGAACATTTCTACAAGTGATAGCAAATGGACCAAGTTGAAAAGGTAGTTTACATTCAAGAAAACTGAATGTTTCTTACTTTTATATCAGAACATGGCTGAGAAACGTGAACGAAAAGTGGATTATGATGATTGTGCAGAGGAAAATATAAAAATTCCCAGACTTGAAAGTGAGACTGGTGAAGAAAAGAATGATGCAAGAGGTCATCCAAAACAGAATGAAGAAGCAAGTGGCTTGTTAGATGGAGCTGATGAGAGCAAAAAGCAGTCATCTTTACTTGATCCTCTGAGTTACACAAGGGCTGAAGAATTTACCTCAGAGATCTTCAAAATTCAGATTCGTAACCTGCCCAAGTTTGGATTCAAAGTAAGAAGCTTTGTGATTTATGTCTCACGTTTATTTGTACTTGTTTTCCAATGTGCATTCTGTATCATTCCTTATAATTATGGTCAAAAATAGGGTAGCTAGATATCTGTTAAGTCATTGCTATTAAATTTGTTTATATAGCTGGAAAGAGGCAGCAAGTACATTGTCAACTTTAAATCATGGTCATTCTTCATGGATCTACAATTAATGTAATAGGCACTGATCATTGTGACATGGCTTTGAATTTCCAGTCGAGTTGTATGTAAACTTTACATCTCAATTTGGGTTGCTTCATTTGTTCCTTGGAGCTGTTATTCTAATTCTGATCTCATCCTCCAGGAACTGAAGTTGAGACTGAAAAAAAATCTTAAGCTCAATCCCCACAAAATCAAGAGTGACAAGCAGTATGTGACATATGTATGCTTCAGGTATGTTGCCTTCTTAGAATATATTCATATTCACAAGCAAGGGCTCACCCTGCATGAAGTAGCCAGGAAGAAACTCTGCTAGTTGCACTATTCACATCAATTTAACTTAAAGCAGAGTAAAAACTTGTGCACATTTTTATGCACAGGACGACATTCTTGTGAAGACATTAAACACCTGTGCATGGTATTGGTATACTTTCTGGCTTATAAAGCATGACATGAATGAAAGCAAAATGATGCACGTGAAAAGTACGGGAGGGAAATGAAGTAGCTTATGAGAAACTAAGCAGAGACTTTGTTTTTTTATGAACACTGAGAGAATGAAGCTCTCTTGTCAGCTGTATAATACAAATAGCGCAAAGGGTTTGTAGACACTCAGAGGCATCAATGACTCAACAAATGACACTTTTGTTTTAATCATTGAAACTTTAAATATCATGTAACAAGAGATCTTTTGGTTATAAGTTTTACCATTTCCTTTCAACCAGTTTTATTAATGCCTCAAGGTCTGTATGTATTAAGATAAGTTGTGATCGTTTTGTTTCTTTATAAAACAACTCCTTTTTTATTTTTTTAAGATGGATAGCAGCAACACAGAGGTGATTCTGTGCAGGATAGTAATGTAATATTTCATAAGATACCATTTGTATCAGTATTCATAGATTAAACGTGTTTTTTTCAAGAGTCCCATTTCACAGTTCATATGGGTATACATGATTATGTGTTTGTGTCCAGTGATTCACAGTACACAAGAGTATATGTCAGTGTGTGATCAAGTCCAGTGATTTTCATGCTGCTGATAGATATGTAATTGTTATTAGGCATAGTTGCTTAGCTTTGATTATATTTCACAGAAATGAAACAGACAGAGACGAAGCTTTGCAAAAAATTAATGGTCATGTCTGGAAGGGGAAAACACTTGAGGCCAAGGTACTGTTGTTGCTTGTTATTTTCATTATTTGTTTGACCCACCACTATGAGATGATCAGACAGAGCATTAGTGCGAGGCATTTGGATGTACTCTAGGGGTCCAGTTTGGCAGGGTTGGTTGATTTACAATCCAATTGCAAGCAGAAAAAGTGTTCTATTAGTATGGGCTGGATTATATAATGTAATGAATATAAATATAACAAGAGATATAAAGAACTCACATGAACACCCCTTCTATTAATGGAACTTAAGATGACTGAAATAAGATTGTCTACAATGTAGAGATCCTTGCGGTGGTGCAGTAGCAATATAATAAATGAATTAGTAAGAACTGACAGGTAGAAGACTGTATGCAGAGTTTGCAACACTTCTGTTGAGGCAAAGTGGAGATAGTCCAAATGAGCGTCAGCCATTTGTTTCCAATCACACTCTAGTATTATCTTCACTACAGGACGAATTTGTTTCTGATTACTATCCTATGCTTGAAGTGTTTTTGTGATTTGCTTTTCACATTGGAAACATGTATCAGAGGGTGATTTTTCGTCACATTTAATGAAACCATTTAATGAAAAAGGAGTTCAGGTGTGTATGTTCGCTAATACCAGTAGTCAGTTGTAAATCAGCAAAGACAGATAGATTTTATTTCAAATTTCAAGTTTATTTCAAATTGAGGCCCTTGGTCAGAGATTTTACATGGCGTACAGTATAATATGGATACCTGAGTAGCCGACAGTTGTAGCCCACAAAATAATAAAAATTGAGATTTTTGGCATGCAGCCTAGGGGAGACATCCTCAATTGATATATTTTACAGTGGAAGCTCTGTGACAAATGGATACCTGAGAAGCAGATTGGTGTAACCCACAATTATTGAAAATTCTGAAGGGCACAAAACTTTTAAATTCAGTTTTCTCGAAAGTGAGTCTGTGTGGGTTTGATCGGTCTGCATTTCAGGTATCCATAGGCAAACAAGGAAAGAAAACAAAGTAAGACAAAAATGTAAAGGGAAAGAAAGAAAGAAAGAAAGAGAAGCAAAAATGACACATTTTTTAGTCTTGTAAGTTTGAAGCTTAGAATAGAAGGTATTCCTACAGTTGCCGTTGATTCTGTTCATAAGACTGGAATGCCTTTTGAGACAGTAATACCAGTCAAGTCTGGTCCATGAACCCACATCTTCATTATTTACATTTGAAGAATCTTCCCCTTATTTCTGCCTTGAATAACTTTGTCCTGAGTGCTTGATGATAAAAAGTTTGATCTGCCCTGATGAAAACTTCTGAACAATCATGGAAATTAAGATATATAGTTATGTATAAAAGGAATTAGCAAATAATAATGAGCTCGGGGAAACCTAATTCACTGTGTACAAAACTTCAGAATTCAAGAAAGCTGAAAATCATGGTGATTTTGTCATTTACTAAATATTGGGGACTTGGCAGCAGCTACTGCACTTTCTTATTCTAGTCATGAGTCTGTATTTTTACATGTATATTAGAGTGAATATCATAAATGGACAATGAGCTCTGTTGCAGATTGCTGCTCCAGTGGCTGATCCATTTTTACAGAAAAGACAAAAACAGGAAGGTAAAGTTGTGGACTTTATGTTGTTAAGATGATTGCCTGTGCAAGTGTGTCTTTAAACAGTAACCGGTTATTGGTCAGCATGCTGAGTAATGTGACAGGGTTTGTATACAGTTCAACCTCAGTATTAAGTACTTAATGAGTATACCTGGTTATTAAGTATGAATTTCACATGCACAGATTCATTAATATTCTATTATTTCATTATTCAGGTTAATCTCAATTTTAAGTATACTTCAATAATGTGTATACCAAGGGTGCACCGAGGCATACTTTATATTGAGGATCTAGTGTATGTATGCTTGAAAAGAGACTGTTTTCTGTCATGAATTTTTTTCAATTAAAAGACTGTTGTCTGTCATGAAATGTTCTCAAGTAAGAGCGGCTAATTATAATATAAATATTTGTGCGCTCTCAAGTGATCTTGAAGTACAGTGGTGCAAGCAGGCTCAGTACTTGATTCATATATGTCTACCTGAGATACAGTAATACACTTTAAGGGCAAGTGCGGCACCCTGTAGGAGTAAAATTGGGTAAATTTGTGTAAAATGAGTTTAAGGCAGTTTTTTAAACAGCAACATGTCCTTTATCGAATCCTGAAGTTATTTTCATGATACCTGTCTCAAAAAGTGTATTTTGATGCAAAAGGAAATGATTACTCTTTATCAAATGCATCTATCGGGTAATCTTTATCGTCAGTTATCTCAAAATCACAGCTTTCGTCACTCTATCCCTTCGATCTGACTTTTTTCTGGTCCAATTTACATAAAATTTTGCATAACAACTCTCCAAGCCCCTGTTTTGAGAATGTCATGGGCTTTTTTCGATATCTTGTGTTTTTGTTTTTTTTTTTAATTTTAAAAGTTGAAAATTTTCAAACTTTTCAATGTTTTTTTATGACATTTTTAAAAAAAAATTATTTAAAAAAAACTATCCAGGAAATCAAAAAAAGCCCCTGACATTCAATTTTGAATAAAGTGATCTTTTAAATAAAAAAAAACCCAGCATCCTACCATGTATTGTTCTCCAGATCGAAGGGTTCAAAGTTATGCAAAAGTCATCCATATTTTCCAATATGGCGGCCAAACAATTGGCGTTTCCATAGCAACGGGGGGAGGAAATTGCGAAAAACCCCAGTTTATCTTCCTTCCTGGCCCAACGTGACCCATTTTTCACCTCAAAATGACAAAGTTCCCTTTATTAATGAAAATCACCTAGTTCTGCCGCACGTGCCCTTAATGCACAAATAACTTGTTGGTTTGTCCTATTTATCACAGACAGTGAAGATGTCAACAAGACAAAGACCAGAGAGGCAGACAGACATTTGACTCCACAGGAAGCAGAGGCTAGGTATCAAAGACCATAGAGTGTTTACAGCTTACAATTTGCATGAAATAAGCAGAGTATATAAATGTATGTTTATTTGTTGTATTTTCACAGTTGACATCTGATTCCTTTGAGTTACCCTCTTTGATATTATTAATTACAAATGTTATGATGCGGCTGGTGGTTTGAAATAAGAAGAAGAGAGGATATAGGGAAGCCTGAATAGAAACAAGTAGTGGAAAAATACTTTTTTCTTTTGCTGCCCAGTGCATTCATTATGGTAAAAGACTTATTTATGCACATGCCTTTTGGGGGGGGGAGGGGGGCATATTTGAGGGATAAACAGAGTTTTGTTGTGTAATAGGATATTATCCAGTGATAGATTTGTTTTGAGAAATATTTTTAAAGTTATTGGAAACATGGCTATATGAAGGCAGGTTGGTACAGGTCAAAGGAGCTGATATTGATCAATTAGTGCAAATTCAGACCGCCTTTTACTGGCCCAAAGGTGGACATCAATTGCTGATTTAGAGAAACTTCGTCTAAAACTCTTGGTGTGAGGTTTTTATTTCACTATGCAGTCAGCAGGTTACTACCAAGCCAGTTCTAAAGGGACACACACATTTACACATGATTCGTATTGGAAATGTCAGTAATTTGTGCTTACAATCCAAGCATTTGAATCATTTGGTATGTATTAATTCAGAAGTTGCAGCAGGCTTCATGTTGGATCTTAGCACAGTGCATCAGTAACTTTATAATGTAAAATAAAATGTTGCATGTAATGGGTTTAATCCACTTGTAACAATTGCTGTACATTGATTGTCCTTGATATTTTGGCAGGTTGAGAGCAAATGTTAGTCCACTGTGGGATACTGAGTATCCTCAACAGCTACAGGTTTGTTTTTTCAAAGTTATCAGTTTGATGCAGACTTAGTCGACCTTTACTATGCTCCCCAGCCGTCCTAATTTCTTGGGAGTTTTAAATTATTTTATTACCATTTTTAAGCCCCATGAACAGTGATAAATTGCCATATTGTCTATCCCACTGGAAAGTTGGACACAAAGGTCTATTGATTTTATTACCCATGGCTTAGGTGGTTTGCAAATAGCATATTTAGCTAGGAAGACTCTGTGTATGTGATGGAGTGTGGGTATGGAACAGAGAAGTGAAGTATAGTGTAGGCACTACAGGAAATATAGTGAAAAAAATTCGGATCAAGAGACAGTAGAGTAGTAAAATACTCCTGATGTGTTTCAGATAAAGACGGAGAGGATGAAAGAGGTGCTGGAAAGACTTACTAAAAACAACTTTGTCAAACATATGCACACAGATAAGTAAGTGTCACATACAGTTTTTCATGTAGATTATCCATTCAGTCATTCACTCAGCATGATACTCAGTCCATTATTCAGACTATGCTTTTGTTTAGTGAACCATTGAAACACTCTGATACTCTTAGTGTCCTTGCCCATATATCATCATTATCTGTCACTTTGCCATTATCTGCCAAATCTATTAAATCAACATCCACCCATTGAGAATAAGACTTTAATGATTTCAGAAGGAGGCTAAAACCAAGTGAAAATTAAATGTCATTCTGTCATTGTCATTCATTTACATCCTCTGTCTGTTTATTACATTACATGGATGTAATGTCTCACAAACTGCTATCCATGTTTCAGATTGCTGCACAATGGTCTTCCATGTGAACTGTTGCCCATTGTGGCTGCGGTGAGTTCGCATCACATTCTGTTAACTCAGATTCTTAAATTATATCTTAAAAGGCATAGCTAATCACAAGATGTAGGAGCGCAATATCTAATGAGACAAACTGAATCACAGTGGCGATGAAGGCCACTAATAAAGAAATCTGACGGGTTGCCTCCAATTTTAGATGTTCACTTGCTTTAGCTGACACAAATCTCTTGTTAAGGGTTTGTTAACAAACTGAATTTCCAGATTTGTTTATGAATTTGTTTATTCATGAAGATGGTTTCCAGAGTTTTTCTTTGAGTTTAGTCATAAATGGGATTTTCCAGATTTAGGTGTTTGGCTTATTCATTATTATTGTTTCCAGATTTGTTCATGAATTGATTATGACTTGTAAAATGTTCATTCCCAATTTTCATTTGCAGCCAATAACCTCAGAGTACAGAAACAAAAATGAGTTCACTGTTGGCTATGGGCTTGATGCACAAAGTAAGACCTGTTCTTGCTACCATTGTTAGTTTACAAACACTGTAATTTTAAAGCAGCAACATTTAGAGAACAGGTGTGTACATTTTCCACCATTTTTGCTGGTAAATTACATTATTACTTAGCTAGAAAGAAATGTTGCAGACACTGGCTGAAACCCATTATTTTCTGTAAATTTGTCCTTATTTGAGATTGTCACTTTGTTCTCTGGCTCAGGGAAGTATATCATTGTTCCAGATCTATAATTATGCAATCTAGAGATAGTACAAAACTTAACATGTGCTATGTTTGTGTTGCTCTTGTGTCATTAGATATGTTAAATGTATTAGCATAAGGCCACATTTATTCAGATATTAGACATTAGCTATTAAGAAGAGGGAAATTGAAATTCGATTCCTCTGTGAAAGGAACTAGCCTATAATAAAAAATCCAATACACAAGGCTTTTTGTATTGTATTGAAAGGCATATAATGCAGATTTTCAGACTGTTTAGAGAAATTTGGTTGATTAGATAGGTTTTGAGAACAGCCACTTTTCACATTCATAAATTCAAGATGACAACATTTCCAGGGCAATCAGTTGAAAATTTCCAACACTTTTCTGCTAATTCAAGCATGCCGAGGTAGACAATCAGTGTTAATAAGAGTCATTTCTAAGCATTTAGAAAATCACTCTCACAAGAGTAAGAGCTTTCCAGTTATAGGGTACTTTTTAATTAGTCTATTTTGATAGGCTGAATGAGAAAGTAACCTGATTTCAAAATTCATAGCATGATGGATTGATCTTGTTTTCTGTAGTATTCTCATTGAGTATACCATGGACTATCCAATGATTACTGTGATTTACCTATGAATGAACAGCTAAGCAATTGGTGATGACAAAGTCATAAGTAACTAAATTATTGTTGCTTTCTCATCAGCCATCATGGTTGGATTTCGTTATGGCATGTACAAGGATGGCACTACTGCTGTTGGAGACTGCACAAATCTTGGCATTGCAATGCCAGCAGCTATCCCAGTAGTCAAGGTATAGTAGGAGGACATTTCTAGTCATGCCACATATTCATAATACAAATCTTGCCAGATTACAAGTTACTTGGTTTTGGAATGACAAGCTCATGATCTTAAACAATATAATCTTGAATTCTCCATTATCTCACTGCATACTCCCAGTCCTTTGCTGTGCATTGCTACATTAACTTTACATTATGAACTTGAATACTTCACAAACTCAGATGTTCAAGCAGATCCTCTTAATTTGAGATCATGAAGCTTATCTGTAAATCAGCCCAGATTTTTTGCAGTGTGCCATGTGAAACAAACGAAAGCATTCTGTGAGCATCGGGGTTTGAATAAGTGTCAGGGGATACCAAAAAAGGAGCAGAGCGTTGGGAGGCATAGTAATTGTGGAGGTGAGCTGCAGTGAGACAGGAGACAATGTGGAGATCTGCTGCCCTCATTCCCTCTTCCTTCCCAAACTTACAGTACTGACAAACACTTGCTTACAAAACGTATTGTTCACTGTCATTGGGATGGTTTCAAGAAGTGGCATGCTGCATTTTATTGTTTGGTCATTAGGAAATAGAAGTGTATAGTCAGATCATATGGGTGGCAATGTATGGACCGGCCATAGGGTTGAGGATGTTTTCACTGCGGTTGTATTCCAGTATGTTTCAGTAAATGAATGAGGGATAGAAGTGTTATGATCATCTGCTCATATGGGAATGAGATTATTCAGTCTGATTTTGGGAGTGAAATGAGAGTTTACAGTCTAGATGTAGTGGGAAAGATTTGTACTAATTTTGCACTAGGAGGATGGAAGGATATATTCAAGTCATAGGGAAAACATTATCGAAGTGAGCTTCTCTGTGGTCATTTGAAAAGATATGTCGTGGGAAGGCTAAGGAAGTAACTGTTAGTGAACAGTCAACTAACCTCGTTACTAATAGGCAAGGTTGTTAAAAGTTACTTTTAGAAGTAACTGTTACAATTACTTTACTTTTCTGAAAAATCAGTAATTGTTACAATTACTTTAATTTTTTAAACACATAGTAACTGTTAATGTTACAATTACTTTAAGAAGGAACTAGTTACTTTTCCATTACTTTTCAGTTACATTTAGGTCTGTTTCCTGGTGATCTGCAACAAGGCCACATTAAGAAAAAAAAAAACAACTGGTTAAACGTAACTGCATTGCTACATAAAAAGCATATTTCAGATCCTGTCTTTACTGGATAGCAATATTTTGTTTAAAAATCTGCTTCTTCAGAAGGGATTCAACAATTTATATTGTGTACATCTTGTTGAATATCATGCCTTTGAGATTTTTTAAATTTAATTTTTAGGGTGAAAAATTATATTTTTGTTTATTCAGTCCTTACTCTAAAGTTTGCCCACTCAAAATAATGGCATCTCCAGAAATGCACATCTGGCATCACTTCATGCTACAGTATGTATAAAAGAGTGTACATTTCAAGTGGGGTCAAAATATGATACTATACGACTTTTTATTTATTCAGTAGGGAATTTGATTTACAATGTTATACAATGTTATACATCTCATTTATAATACATGATATAAAGACAAAGAACAATACACATCATACATGTTATATTACAAAATATTATGTTAATAATGTTATTATGTTAATAAGTATTTTATGGGAGTTCAAATGATAGACTGAAAACTGGAAGATTTTTATCTCCGTTTCTCTAGATATCATCATCCGAGTATGTTTCTTTTTTTTTTTGTATAATATATTTGTTGTACAACAGTAACGGGTTTCTTCAGTTAGAAATTTGACCAGCAGTAAAAGTATTATGTCCTTGTGGTTGGTTGACCTGAGATGTCTTTAGTGATTGTTTAAATGTTTAAATTGTTTATTTTTCTATGACTGTGATTGTGTTCTGCTTTTTTGGGTAATCTTACTGACCATGAGATTCCTAGTGGAGAGTTTTTACTGTACAAATGATTTACCATAAGAATTGTAAATGTCATGCAAGTTTGTTCATCTTAAAGACATGAATGGAAACTAAATGTATTGACATGAGAGTGTAAAACCTGTGATAGAAAATCTTTATTGCTTTGTTTTAAGCTTGTTAAAACGCCTTCTTGATGGCTTGGTTCTCTTTGCCTGAAAATAATCTGATGAAACTTTAGACACCAACCCACATTTTGTGGTTTAGCTCTTTTTGCCTGGGGTAATTAATCCGACATCTAACCCACAAATCTCGAATATTTAATGAAATAGGATCCGAATGCTGAATGGGTTCCTTTGACAAGCTAGAAATATCTTTCTGAACTATTTGGCATTTATCCGGAATTGATACCTCAATTATGAGATATTTTATGAATTTTTGAAAGTTTTGAAGTGCACAAGCAAACTTAAAACAAAATATAGATTTATGTGGAGGATCACTTTTAAAAATGTTCTTGTCTAGAAACAAAAGACAAATAGATTGGTTTTTTGTTTTTTTTTGCAAATACACAGTTCTTTTGCTCGCCTGTAAAATTTGGCCTTCGGCATTTGTGCGGTTTAATCAGACGGCCAACAATTATGTTTGATTAAAGGGCGAAAAAGTCATTAGCGATTGGTTACTTTGTTTAAATTCCAGTCTTTTTACTTGGGCCTCTTAAGTCAACCCTTCCTCCTATCTTCCCAACTGAACACCGCAAAAGGTTGACCTAATCCCATGTCCGTCCCCTTCTCCCCCTACCCTTCTGCTCAGTTTAAAAATCATCCCTCATACTGGTGTGATCACATATTTTGCCCGTCTTGATGATGTACACCGATGACGTGGTGATGTTTTACACAGCTAACAGTGGAATGATCTGGGGTACACTGTTGGCACGTTGCGATCTTCATGACCCTTGTAAGGGTACATGTGGTCAGACAAAAGTGCTCGTAGCTGGGCTAGCTTTGATCAAGTTTTTTTTGTTCCTTCTGTAAAATCCCACTCGCACCATCAGGCATGGGCTTATCCAAACAATAAAAAATAACGAAAAAGTAACGAGTAATTTCGTACTTGTTACAAAAAATTTGAGTAACAATTACTTTTTCGTTACTTTGGCTGAAGCTTGTAATGAGTAAGTAATTGTTCTCAAAAACCTGTAACAAGTACTCATAGCGGCCAAACTTTTGAGAATGTTTCAAGAGCTTTTGAGAAAGTTACTGTGTATGTTGGGGAAGGACAACAAACTTCAGGGATGACTGATATGTTTAACAGCAGGGAAATTAATGTTACTTATTTTGTAGTTTGAATGCAGTTCTCTACAATCTCTTTGTGGATGCAAGTCTGCAAGATTTTTATGTGTGAAAATTTTTGTTTCAGAGTTGCAAAGAGTTCGTGTCAAAGTCACAGTGGCTTCCATTTCGTCAAGAGACAGCCACAGGACACTGGCAAACATTGACTGTGAGGACATTTCAGACTGGAGATGTCATGGCCATGATTGACTTTGTACCTCGGAAACTGGAACAGGTCGAAAAAAAATAATTTTATGGTGTTAGGGCACTAAAGTAAGATGTAGTTTAGCATGGATACTGGGACTGTTTGATGGTTGCTATTCATATTAGGCAATTTATTGTGATTGCTAAAAATGCTGGACTCTATGACCCAGATTGAAGTGAAAATAAGGGTGAGGTCAAAGGTCACACATAATGACCATGTCAGAAACAAAGTTTTACTGAGATTCATGTATATATATTATTATAGAGCATCAAAAAGTATGAAATAAAATGCAAGCACTGTATACTTGTAGCTTTGTCAGGATAATATTGTAAGAATTTGTTCTTTGAAACTGGGCATGTGTTTTATTATTTCAAATGATGATATGTTGATTTTGATTCACCAATAAGACTGACAGTTGTGTCCTTTATTAATATCTCTTCCAGTCAGAAATCAACTCGGCCAAAGCTTCCCTGAAGGAATTTTATTCAGCAGGAGAGGGCAAGGATGTGAAAATCACTTCTTTTTACTTCAGAGTTATGGGGGGCAAGTAAGTTTAAATTTACATTTCACTTTATGACTAAAATTTTGCAGTTATGTGATGATTTAAAATGCTCTCCATTCTTCATTATGGGAGAGAGCTTGTAGTTTCTGTATCTCAATTGAATATGGAAAGTATTGTTTAAGCATAAAAAATGTTTGACCGATGCTTAATATATAAACTTCTTTTGTTCTTGTTCTCAGAATATTAAAAAAAGTATCTGAGATTCCAAGATTAATTTGTGAAACAAATTGCAATTTCTTTTGATATTTCTAAATGTGTAAATTGCTCACAATGACAGGTCAAGATTTTCATAAACTCACTTCAGGAATGCATTTGTGCAGTGTGGGGAATGGTAAAGTTTACACAAGAAAATTCTTAGAAATTCCTGATCCAACAGCCATACGAGCTTGAGCCCTTAGGCCTGAAGGTGCTCTTTTTCTACTGGTCTCACTTTGAACCTGGTTTAGAGAGCTGAGCTTTGTTTCTTTTTTCCATGTCCCTGCCATAAAGACAGTGCTAGCACTCTTTGAACATTCAGATCTTTCCAGTGAATCATCACTTTTGTTGCTTTATCTGTCTACAGAGGTCAGAAGGTTAAGTCAAATTCAGAGCTGTTGTTTGGAGAACCGGTAAGTTGAGTTTTGGATTGGTTATAAAGCAGGTATTTGATCTATTAAGGATAATGGATGTTGAACGTGTGGACCTGTCCATCTTCCTCTCATTTATTCCCCATAAAATGCATATGTAAAAAATGTGTTCCTCTCAGAGTGATACAAAAACCTAGACAGCTCCAGTTATCATGTTTTATGAACAAGATTTGCAAAAACACTGCCCATTGCTGAGGCATCACTTGCTTTACCGGAGCTGAAGCATCTGACATAATCAACAAATAGCCTCATTCACTGTGTTCATGCAAGTGTTAAATATGTTATGGACACTGACAGAGATCACATGCAGTATTGGAAGTACCAACTGTCAGTGTGTCTATGATACTGAATCAACCTCTGATGTTTTTCACAGGAAGACAAAAGTGCAGTCTTACTGGACATGTCCACCATTAACAGACTATATATGTCACCAGCTCCTCACTTTTGTAACAAGTATATCTCTCAACCTCATGAAGTGCTTGATAGAACCAAGTTTTCCCTCCCATGTTTTACTTTGGACTAGGCACTCATATTGTATATCTTACTTGCTTGAAAAGTTGTGTATCTGTAATTTGGGAATCCCTGCAGTTCTTCAGCAGTAATTAAACCCTCAACAGTTAGGTTGACTGTCTTATCTTTGCAAGCATCATTTTACACTTCTTGTAAGCAAAACTCCTTCACTTGTGATTGCAGCATGTATATGAGTCCTTGCTTGAACTCAAGTTCCGCATCTCACCAGAGGCATTTTTTCAAGGTCTGTTCCGCTCATTCGTTTACTTCATTAGTATGTCATATAGTGTTGTTAGATAAGGTGCACATATCTTTGATAAAGAAAGGATTGTAGGAAAGGAGCAAGTTCTCAGGTCTTCTTACATACAATAGAACCTCATAACCGTAAACCTCTTATCCTCAAGTTTATCACCATCTTGATGCAAAGCTTTTGTATCTTCCATTATATTTTTATATGAAGTTTACATCACGAACTCAAATACCTCACTAACTCGAAGATCTGAGCAGATTCCTGAAATTTCAAGTTTGTGAGGTTCTACTGTATTATCAATGAAGGGTTGGTCCAGTAACACATTTCACGCTGTTCAAGATGAGAAAAGTTAAGACAGTCCACCACTTACAGAGATTAGAGTCACAATGGTAAATGTAAACAGTTTACATACTCTATTGCCTGCTCATGCTATTCTAGTTAAGAAAAATTAGCATGAAAATTTTCCCAAGACTTAAGCCTAAAGATCATGAGAGAAATCAGACCCAGGATTGTTTGAGTCCAGTTCTTTTCTTAATGGCCATGTGGACTAAAACTGGCTTCCATTTTCCTGAGGCCACCTAAAATCTCTAGATGTCATAGTTAGGATGTGAAATTCACTGCCCTTTAAATATATGTGAACTTATTAGATGCTGCCAGAAGTGACATAAATTGAGCAGCCTAGATTTACAGTGATAACAAATGTTGCCTTGAAGCTATGCATTTGAGCTGAATTTTGGCAGTGATCTCAGGATTGAATGGATTCTTCTCTTATGAGTTTTTATGTATCCGAATATTTTGATTTGACATCCTCTTGCCAGTTAACACAGCTGCAACAGAGAAGCTCTACCAGCTGATAGCAGACTGGTGTGATGTGTCTCCCTCCACCACTGTACTGGACATTTGCTGTGGTACAGGAACAATAGGCTTGTCTATGGCCAAGGTGAGATGCATGCCCCACTGCTGTGTCATTCAAAATTTGTAATAGGTGTGAGGACTATGATTGTAATGTTTCAGTGCAGTACGTATTGCTGAATGAGTTCGATTATCTCTGTCATTGAGAAGGCATCACTAAATTTACGTGGGATTGTAGATTATGTCTGTGATGGAATCTGGATTCTTTGCCAGTGTTTGAGATGTTAACATCTACTAAAGAAGAAAAAGAACAAATTTGCAACATAGTGTTACTCTGGTGGTTGCTCTGGCCAAACATACTGTCAACCATAGAAATAAGGCGGGGCCAGTTCTCTGCCTACAGCTGGTATTGCTGTTACTGTAGAATGACCAACTTGATACAGTGATTGCACAGATTGACAATACCAGAACTCTGGCAGATTTTTATGTTTTCATCATCAAGGAGAGAAGGAGGGAGGAGAGAAAAAGAAAGGATTGATTTAGCCAAAAAGATGTCAAGCTAACAATGATGAAAGGAAAAGAGAGGATATGCTTGGGATCAGAAAACAGTGGTCAAGAGACCAGAATATCCAGTTGTAGGTTGTTATTATAAGTGGAGGGCACTGAATTGTATGACAAAATGAATGAGGTAGATACCATAAGAAATATTTGGGAATTGGATCTGCAGTATCATGATAAGGATTGCAGTATGTGTATATTTTAGAGCCTATAACTGGCTTGTTTTGTTCTTGTCAGAGAGTGAAGGATGTCATAGGGATTGAAATGTGTCCACAAGCTGTGGAGGATGCAAAGGTCAATGCCTCAATCAATGGTAAGTAGTTGTTTTGTATTTTGTTTCAGATACTTTGGATTTTGCCTGTCCTGCAGTTTCGTTAATAACTAAATTTCTCCACTTAAATTGTTCCTCACATTGTTTAATAATCAAAATGATTGGTCGTAAGGCAATTAATTGAATTTCAGGTAAATAAATAGCCAAGCTGAACTTTATTATTATGCACAAAATCTAGATTTTGACCCACATACTCACTTAAATTCAGTATTTGGTATATTTATTATTCTCCCCAAATACAACATTTATGATTGCTTTGCAATACCAAAATGCTACACATTCTTGAAACACATTGATAGTATTGGTAGCTAAAAGGTCTTATTAGTAAACAGTGATTTCAGTAACTTGTATATCTTTGTACTGTTTCCTTCCAGGCATCACAAATGCTACATTTCACTGTGCAAAAGTTGAGGATATCATCACAAAGATTCTGGCATCAGTTCAATCATCATCAACTGCAGGCAATGTTGTTGCTGTAGTTGACCCTCCACGTGCTGGCCTGCGTAAGTTTTCAGCGAGCTTTCTGCAATAATCATTGTTGTCGGAGTGGCATATTTATCAAGGTTGTAAATTCATCCTGTATAAAACTGTCCAACAAACCAGCAAGTGACAGGCGGTTCTTGAAAACCCTATTAGTTGTTGTCAAGGGGATGGAAGCATTTAAAGAAATGCCATGAGGGAGTGTTGTAATTGTAAAACTGTTTCTTCAGTAAGGGTCCAGCAAGATTAGACAAGCAGATGATAATTTAGCAACGATAACTTGGCAACAGACGTGTAATAGGGAGCTAGAGTTGAACACTCAGCTACCTCTCAGAGAGCCTACCTATTGCTGTCAATGAATAACACAATGTCCTTTGATACCGAAAAAAACAAACATTTTTTTACAACACTGGTACAAGAGAGCCAAGCAAGGCTTACGAAACAATAGTAATGCTACGCAACACTTAAACTTTCGCTTTACACACACACCTCAAACACTCATGCCCTTAACCCTTTATAGTCCAATAAGCCTTGTAGTCGCCCAGTGAAAAATCATCTACATTCTCAGTCTGATTCGCCCTCTTTTTGGTTGTTGTCATCCGTTGCTATTATGGCAACGGAAGTCTTGTGAACGAGATTTGAACATTGTTTCAACTCCTAGGCAAAAGAGTTAGCTTCCTTTTGGTCCAAGTTTGAAGTCTCTAGCTCAACAGTCTGAAAATTGTGATTTTTTTTCATCAGAGTGATATTCAGAGATGGCTTTTGATTTTATGAATCAACTTTTGGATGAAAATGGAAGTGTTTTGATGTTTGATGACAGTGAAAATGAAGCAGATGAGTCTGATCTCGATGTAGATTTCGACCCGAATGGTAACAGTAATGAAAGTTCTAGTGACAGTAACACCAGTGAGGTGGGCATTGCAGCCCCAGGACCAGCTAGTGATTATGAACATGAAGAGGAGGGGTGGGTGAAAGATAATTTCAGGGATGTTGTTATTGAAGAATTTGTGGAGGATGTAGACCCTAAACATGATCTTGATGCAATTCCATATGACCATATTTGCCTAATCATTCCCGAAAACTTTTTCACTTTCATATGATATGTGAGCAAACCAAGCTTTATGCTGCTTCCAATGTTCCAGGAAGAAATGCTGCTTCCAATGTTCACAGGATAAGAAGAAAACTGCCTCAGGAAGTGGTGTAGAAACTGTCTATGGATGCTCTGTATGCAAATTCCATCTTTGTAAAGGACACTGTTAACTGTTACACAATTTTTCATGATACCTTGGAATTTTAAGGTCATGTAGACAGCCACATCAACATTCAACTAAAATTAAAGGTAAAAAAAAGAAATTTCTGTTGTTCCACAATTTTTTTATTATCATAATGCATGTTCAAACATTCTGAAACTAACACACTTTTGACTGCATGCATTTTACTGTTAATTGCAATTTATTCCAGCCAGATAACATACTTGGTTGATTTTCAAAAGCGAGCACCCTTGAAATAATCAGGGTTAACTCCCCTTTCTTAGATTTTCAGTGAGGTTTGTGTGCCAGGGCTATGGGCTGTAAAGGGTTAAACATATTTCGTCTTTGAACTTCTAGAAAGTCTTGATAGCCGACTTCAACTGTATAGACATTTTCCAGAAAGTTCGCAGGGGGCCAAGATATTTACAGTGACCAAGCTATAAATATACTATCCAGAACACTTCAGTCATTGCTACTAAAATTCAGTCGAGGTCATGTTTAATAAACAAACTTCTCTACTTACAAAAGTACACAGAGGGAAGGAAGAAAAACCACTCATCCAAAATCTGGGTCACTGCCGTCATGGCGAGTGAGCACAGAGTAAACATTAGTAAATGCCTAAGGCAAAAGGGGGCAGAACTTAAAAATTACAAAATAATTATGTGTTTTGTATCCAGGTTGGTACATCTTCAAATGTTTTATACAAAATGGTTAATGGTTTGGGTTAACTGGTTTCCACTACATGTCAATGCATTTTTGAAGGATATAGCTTTCATAAAAATAGCTGCTCAATCTTGAACTTTCTGCATGTATCTATGTTTTAAAAAATCAGTTCACAAAATGGTATTTGACCAATTTTGACCTATGTGATTCAGTTCTGAACATTCCCCCCCTCCTCCCACCAAACGACTTTCCGTGCCAATGCTGACCACATCTTGTATGACCCAGTGACAGTGAAAAGAACCAGTGGCATTTGGCTTGACATAGTATGACTTTATAGAACTTCATCATTGGTAATATAAGACCAATTGTAAAGTTGTGTGATATTTTCTTGATAACAGGGTGCATACGCCCTCCTGGAATTCCAGGAGTCCTGGAAAACTCCTGGATTTTCACATTTTTGAGTAAAAATCCTGGAAAACTCCTGAAAATCCAAGAGCAGTCCTGGAAAACTCCTGGAATCCTGTAAAATGGCCGGGTCCGAGAGAAAATTACTTTGAGAAATCGAGAATATATCACTTATAAACTGTGAGTGAAGTGTAATTTTATCTTTTCTAAACTGAACTGAGTGCCCTATATCATCATGTTGATTATTGCATAAAACTGAGGTAAGACATGCATTATTGAGTTTGTTGTGATGGATACTGGAAAAGCCTAATCTGTCCTGGAAAACTCCTGGAAAATGAAATTGGACTTGGTGTACTCACCCTGTGATAAGCATTGCACATTTTATACGATAATGGCAATATGTTAAAGCATTGTTAACAAAATATAGTCCTGTATATCATATTCTAAGACGTAGTTATTGTTGCTTTCCTAGTCTCAAAAAATTTCTCGACAGCCTAGAGTGAGTCATTGCTCACATCAGCTTAAACATCAATGTCCTTTTCTTTCTTCTCAGACAAAGATGTCATTAAAACGTTGCGGAGATGCTCAGAGATTCAGCTCTTGGTGTATGTGTCGTGCAATCCTGACAGTGCCTTGGACAACTTTGTAGAGTAAGTTTGTAGGGAGTGGAAAGCTTAATGTTCCACCAAAATAGGAATAGAAAAAATTGAGTGGAAATGTGGCACAATGTGTGGGCTAGTATGAATATTAAAATTAGTAAATCATCGTCTCTTTGCATATCATGTAATTGCTGGGTGCACATGGTTTTTCCTGTACCATCTTCTGTTTATGGTGTAGGAGCTGCAATGAAGATGTATGCTCCTCGAAGATAAAAGTGAAAAGTTTGCCACAGTGAATGCTCATGATCCTATGTAGGACTTTATTTAATCTTATTGTGATTTAGACTATCATGTTGAATACATTAAAGGCTTATTTTCAGAAGTGAAAGTTTTCCAGTGACATGCTTGGTGAATTTGTTCATTTTTTAAAACTATGTCTGCAGCCTCATTCGGCCTGAGACAGGCAAACACAAGGGCCCTCCTTTTACAATGGTAAAGGCAAGACCTGTTGATCTGTTTCCTGGGACTCGTCATTGTGAACTGGTCATTCTGTTTGTTCGAAGTGACCCATTGAAGTCAGTGAATCATACATCTCAGAGGGAACAAGGGGATGAGACTGCAGTGACAGATGCAGGAGATGCGCCAGCAGTTACTGTTAGTTGACACATTCAAGAGACATTTTGTTCTCCAAATTGTTGTTATGTCTGAAATGCGACAAGGATAGTGTCATGAATGGTTTGCTGTCATGAGGATTTCCCAAGAACTTAATTAAATATATATAAGCAGATTAGTCTGAAAAATAAACTTCATAGACAGACTGATTCCTGAAGAAAAAAATTAAAGATGTGTATGAATCAGTTCAGACACCAAGATTTGCTATTTACCATGTAAGTTTCACATTTTATGAGAAAAGTGTGACATAGGTGTTAGAAGACTAGAGTCAATTCAGACAGCAACATTTGCTATTTGCCATTATGTTTCACATTTGTGAGAAAAATGTGACATGGGTGTTGGAAAAATGTGGTGCCAGCATAAATGGAGCTCAACACGGATTGAAAAAGGATCATTCCTACTGTGCTAGGACAATCTCAGGTAAAGTATTTCAACACTGTTGTGCAGAGGCTGACTTTAGCTAACGATGAGTAAATGATGTGAGTTGGTAAAAGAGCAATAAATTCATTACTATAACATAACAATATCATTGTTCATCATTGCATTGCTATCACTCAAGAAAATTTTGTGATTTTGTAGAAGCAGCATTTGAATCTACTAATCTGGATAATAGAAACACTGATAATCAATAAGTGAAAATCCTTAATCGGAAATTTAACACTATGGAAGTCTTCATATTTTTGTACTGAAATACATTATTATGTTTAGTAGGAAATGCACTAAAAAACACAGCGCACAGCAAGGCATTACTGGATTCCCTACCCCTTCTGTTTGAGATTAAATCAGTGTCATTCTTACTTTCAGTAGAACAGCCTCCAACAACCCAACTCAGGACTTATTCAAAGGCTTATGATACTGGTGCCCTTTTTGCATACACTTACATCCCACTCACCCAACAACACCATACAAATGTAATAAAATGGCACCATCGCCTATCCCTCTTCTTTGTCATGAATAATGCCAGATATGAGCATTTCCAAAAAAGGTAATCCTAATAAATGGGAAATGACAGTTACATATTAAGAATTAAAGAATATAATTATGAAGTAGGAGCCTATTGTTTTAAAAATTATCTTAATTTTAAGAAAAAAATGCATGAAATTCTATGTATTGTTAAGCTTATTAAAAAAATTTAGCCATTTTAAAATTGATTTGAAAAGTGCAAGTGATAAGAGGTGGATTGTATGTCCCTTTATGTTGTGAGATATTACACATGACATAACGAACTGATTCATGCAACTGTCACTAATGGAAAGAAAAGCTTTTCAGGTCACACTGAGGAAGCAGTATTTTTATGTGATCTACACACTACACAGATAAGAAAAGAAGGTGCAGGTCCTGTGGACAAAAAAACATTTCTGTATGTAACACTGATAACTTGTCACAACAACCAAATTTGACCAGCTTTTCAAAACTGCACATATGCCTTGTATGAAACAGTTTTGTGTGTCCCATGAATTTCATAGCAAACGTGCTGAGTGTACTTTGAAACTATATCCTGCTCATCGTGATATGACAAGGTGTGTTTCTGTAGCCTTATGATTCAAATACATAACATCATACAATATCAAATGACTCTCAGATAATGAGAAACAGACACACATGAAGGAATTGGTGACATCATATTTATTTTCATGCTAATTTCTGAGTCCCATATCTAAGTCAAATCATTAGCTTACTAGAATGCATCAACACTTATTCTCATCAAATACTATCATCAATGCCAGTTCTTACTAAAAATGTCCCACGTTAAACACAAACTGTTATGGATGAGGTGAAACCAATATAGATTGTGGGCTATTAATGAATGCAGGTGATTTACAAAACTAAGGCCCCACAACATGATTATATGCCTGCCACCCGATCATGATGCTGATGTGGACAAAGAATGCACTATGTTGAAAATCACAAAACACAGAAATGAAGAATACAGTAACATGCAATACTAAACCCAAAGCAATGGACCAGAATGGGGATGTTGCTGATTGAATCAAAACTGAAATAATAAAAATGGAGATCAGTCTGTCCAACACTAAGGCAAATGACTTCATAGCAATACAAATTCAGTCAAGACATTTAATCATTAATACACAAAAAATGTATAGTTCAAGTATGATTAATGTCAAATCTTACTGAGCAAAAGAAGTACACTGGGCACATAGAAATATCACACTATTAAAGCTCTCCAGTAATAGAAATATCACACTATTAAAGCTCTCCAGTAAAAACAGTAAAGACCAACATGGGCATTAAACAGTTATGTGGTTTATTCTTTAAATATATTAATGGTCATAAATAACTCCCGCTCTGGCGTAATTTTTTATGTTTAAAAAAAAACAGGCCTTAGTGCTGTATATACATGTCATTGAGTTCCCTGCCGAAGCTGGTGAAAATTGCAAGCTAAGCCTGCAGTGCACAGCTCTGGATGTAAACAGGACACTGAGTTAAGCATCAAACATAAAATCATTGCCAGAAGTTTGATTTTTTTCACCATAAATGAATCTGGTGATACTAAATTTTAATTTATGGACACTATAGTCTAATGTCAAAATATCTACTTGTGGAAAACAAGAGTTTATTGAATATCCAAAGATTTATGAAGGGATACCTGCAATAGTTTTTTTCAGGTGTAAAACTAGTTAAGAACTTCCGGGAATAATTTCCATCATTATCTCTGCTTTACACTGATATATATGAGACTAGCTGGAAAGTGTTTAGAAAGAGATTCAGGTTCTTATTATCTAGTTCCATCCCTGTGATGTATTATTTAACCTTATCTTTACTAATGTGAATTATACCTGTGGACATTGTTGTTTTAAATAATACAGCATCTGACCAACCAGTTCTAGTATATCAAACAGCAAGTGTGAAGAAATATTGGAGAGGCTTCCTTTTATCTGTGAAATCACAGGTTTAGACATCTGAAGACTCTGTTGCCATGGTGTGGTGTTTGTGTTGTATAGATTTATCATCAAGATTACAGTACTCAAAAAGCTTGTCAAATCTTTGCATGCTGCCTTGCCATAATGGCCCAAATACATACTGACTACTCGCATACATACTGTAAGAAATTCAAATTTTTGAAGTGGCCCGTGGAAAAGAATTATTCATATTTTGTTCTGGAACCGTTATTATAGAGATCAGTTTGTCTAATGCTAAATGACTAATGCTTAAATGACTTCACCGAATTAAGTTAAAGCATAATTATAAATATGGTATACTGCATATATAAGTGTGTTTTTAAAAAAATGATGGTTTACGTTGAATCTTGTAGAGCAGTAGAAGTGCACTGGGTACATTGAAATATCACATCTAATAATTTCCCGCTAATAAATGAAAACAGTAAAGAGCCATTAGGGCAACACATTGAACAGTTATGTGGTTTATTCTTTATATATATACTAGCCGCAATACATAAGTCCCAACTGTCCCATTTCGACACTGGCACAGTTTTTAATTTACAAAAAGGGGGTGAAGTGTAAGCCTTGAAAAATTTATCCTCTCAAACACTTACTAGTCACTGATTTGTAGATTCTCATAAGACACACTGGTTGATCATTTTCATAATGATTTGTTATTTCTTACTACAGTATAATCTCACAATCATGATGCATATGCCAAAGTTTCAATGTGGAGATTACTGGGAAGTTATACATAAATAACAGCCAGTTTATGAACTACAAGACTAACACCCCATTTTACAAATAGGCAGGCAGGTAACACACCGGCGGCGAAAGAATACCTAGCGCACCGAAAGGCATCATAGACGAATGCATTAGACTCCGTGAAAAAGTTAGACGATTGGCGAAATGGGCGGACTGAAAAGATCTATCGGAGATTGTATTTCATTGCTATACACATTCTTTTTTTAAAAAAAGGGTAAAAAAAAATAAAGAGGACTGATTTGTATAGACACCTTTTGTGTATTTTTCTACGAATTTAGGTGAAAACCGCATGTTTTTACGTTACGTAGTTCTCAAGAAATCTGTGACACAAATTTGGCTGAAGCGTTTTATTAATATAGATAATAATGATTGGTACGGAAAAGCTTTCTACGACATGAAAGTTGGCCATATAAATGCTTATATCATAGAATACTGATAAATGCTGACATTTTTACTGGATCTGCATTCTCTCAAAAAATTAATCTACTTGACAGGAGACTAGTCCCTGTCATTTAGGAAAGTGTATACATTGATACAAAAACCACAACCATTGATACAATTTATTTGGTAAAGCTCTAAACAATAAACTGCTTAAAGAGGGCAGAGTAAAACTATGAAAATGTGCCCAACATGTGAAAAAAAATAATTCATTACATTAGTTTCAAATCTTAAACTAGTCAAGAAGAAGTTTGGGAAAAAAGGGGTATGGGGAAATATCATATAGCAATTGTAAATCACTGGATATCAAAAATAAGAATCATGACAAAGGATTTTCACTGACCCTTCGGTCACTTGCTGATGTTGGCATATCATCTTTACATATCATATACACTTAGTCCAGCAAAATTTCATGAGATACAACATCAATGTTATTTTGCTTGTAGAAATCCTTCATCTCAGAACTGCTAAGCACACCGATTTCATGTATACGATCATCTGACATGCCAAAGTCATCTGAACCCCAAGAAAAGCCTCCATAAGATTCATTAGTTGGGTATCCAGGATGAGTCATAAGTTCACAGGTCACAAAATCTCGTCGTTGTTCCTCTGGTTTTGCTGACATTTTTGCCTCAGCATGCAGGAAAGCCTCCATTATGATCTGCTGTAGCCTTGCTGCGGTCATATCTGCTCCCATAGTGGACAGGCCCGCATAGCTGTCCGTGGTCCTGGATAACACAAAGGACAAGCTATATGACTATGATTCATTCACTGAGAATGAAGAGAAGAGACACTGTCCATGCTGGACCAAGAATACCAGGACTGTGTGTGCAGCCCTGTCACTGGCATGAAAAGATTTCATTCCTCATAAAATTTTGAGTTTGCACATGAATTCAGATACTGTCATCAGAACCAGCCAAAATTTTTGAAGAAACTAATGCCAAACCTTGGATCTGGTTTAATTTCATGGAACATAGCATAAGAATATCAACAAGGAGGATTTATGACAGCCAGTGCTTGTTCATTTACAGTGAAACTCGGATATAACCAGGTCGTCGGGACCGACCGTCAGTGCTCGTTAGAACCGATGGCTCGTTACACGCATGGTCCACTGAAAATCATGTAAAAACTGTCAGTAGTGTCAGGGAGACCCATATACTAGATCTAACATAGCTAGACTGCTCGCTGCGGGTAGAGCGGAAGCGCCTTGTCTACCCAGGGGTCACCCAGGTAAACATGCCAGCATGCCACAAGTTTGCTTCAAACCTGGGGGCCCCACGGTGTGGCAGATGTAAACAAAGCAATGCAAATGTTGAGAGTCGAGAAACGAATGACTGACCGATCGTAATCACCGTTTCTGCGATTGTTATGATTGAAATCAAAATTGCCTAACGCAATGATTGGTCTAAACAACAGGCTTGGCCAATCATTAGCCGAGCATATCAATCCCATCTTCCTTCCGTCGCATGGTCACATCTCCACCGCATCCTTCCCTACCCCGCTTCTTGACCTACTGCCCAACTAGTTTGTACCGATAATCCTACCGGTAAATTACATAAGCGAGACAGCGAGACTTGCCTATTGTTGGCAATTGTTACGTAGCCTAAACGTTCGAGTTCCTCGCCGCTGAAAGTTTTATTGTGGACGAAAGGGTTGCGAGGGCTTAATTGCAGGTCGGTTACCTCGTTAGGGCCGCGTTTAGCGGATTTTGTGCTCGTTATATGAAAGGCAAGTTTACTATTACCAAGAATGAAAAAAATCGGGGATTTTCATTTTGCTTCGTACATGCAAGAACTCGTTTTATCTGTGCTCATTATATTCGGGTTTCACTGTATTATGTGGAGGCAAGAGAAGTTTTCTTAGGCTGAGTAGGATAAATATGGAGTGGCGATTAAGTGGTGCTGTTGTTTTTGGCCTTTTCTTGCTATGGGGGGGAAGTAAACTTTTTGTTTTTGTAACCTATGTTTGCTAATAGCGCAGAACTATCAACAAAACCACAAAAATCATCAAAACACTTTAAATCCATGTGATAGTTTAGGTTATGTGGTGACTTCAAAACACACCTATCCTAAATGTTCTCTGTCCATCTACTTGCGTTCACAGTGCTTTAATGCCACTGATCTAAACATCTATGCCCCAGACCTATTTGTCAATCCAGTGCTATTCCTAACTAGTCAATACTTTGATAATTCTGTCCACCTTTTACTCTCTGTCTCTTCTCCGTCGCTGTTTTTATTTTTTAACTTTAATCCTTTCAACACTGTTTTATGCATTTATGGTCACTAAGAGGTTGTGATTATCTGGAGTAGGCTACATTTACCCAGTGACTTTAACATTAAAATAAAGTCTGTTTTCTAAGGTGATTAAGTGGAGTCAACTGTACATCAAAAGAGCATGATTTTAGTCTGAATGCCTTTTATCATAACACCAGGAACTTGATCCTGTGTACTCTGTGCATACAACATCCATGAACAAAGGTGGTGGGTTTTCAACAACAAAACAGTCGAACCCATATATATGGTAACCACCATTCGTTCCTTACAACAGCGGTAACCTGAGAGTGGTGATCACCTGAGAGAGGTGGTCTCCTTATGCAGCTTCAGCTACTGGGATCAAGATGTAAAGGAAACTTTTTATTTTGGATTTCGAGTTAATTTAGCTTGATTACAAGTCTTGATTTGCCACACGGTGCATTTAAAACATTAATCAGTTATTCAGAGATGAATGAAAGTTTCAAAGTATTGCAGGCTGCGAAACCCTTGAGCAGTCCTAATGAGGTTTCATATTAGCCTACTGGCAGATGTTTTATACTGTACAGTGTCTCTTATAACTTACAATAGTTAGGACAGGTGGTGACAATAGGGAGATTAAATATGTAAGAAGTATCAATAATTATCTGTGAAACTTGCTGCCTCCACAGGTGGTAGTCATATCAAGTTCGATAGTTCACATGACAGAATACTTAATCAGCAGATTATATCAATGACACAGACTGTAATCATAGATATTAAATAGTTCCTACCTGATACCATAACTATCCAGTACAGATTTTGCTTTCTCTGCCTTGGTAACCATGGCCTCCAGGAATGGTTTGATCTGTGGGTTGATCCAGTCTTTGGATGCCAAGTTGATTTCAACAGGATATCTTGTTATATGGATGTTGTTACGCTTGAGGGCATCAGCAAAAATATCCACAACATCTGCCAAGATAGGACAAACAATAAACAAGCTCGTCATTAATGGTTCAAGATAGATAAGAGCAACAAGATTATGGAGAATGCTTACTACAAATGCACAGTCATGAGAGTAGGAGAGTAAGTACAAAAGTGAAATAGATCTTCCTTTGCAGCATATGTAAGTTCTCATCTCAATTTCTGCTCCCAGCAAACACCTGTAATTGTACAAACACTGATCTAATAGTGCTGTCAAATACTGAAGACTTTAGAATGTGTTTCATGACTTACTGCAAGAGGAAAGGTTTTTCTTGCATGAATATGTGTTTCATACACAATCATACTGACCTAACATGAAAATATTCTTGCAGTAAAGACTTTGGAGCACACATAAAGTTTTGTGTGATTTTGTTTCTTTTCAGTTAAGAAGACCCCCAAGTCCAAGGATATATGCATAAAGATTTTCCAGCTTTTAAAGTTCTATGGGTTGTGGATTTACTAGAACACCAACACTTCTGATGGAAGTGTTTCTTGTCTTGGATTGTGTATATCCAATCTCCAATATAAAGAGTGTATGTCAAAATGCAATGCTCAACAAGACAGCCTTAAATATTGCAATATATTTCTTACTTGGCATGATGTGAACATGTTGATGCCCATCCACATACACTGGTGTCGTACCCATCAGTTGCTGGTATCTCTCAATCTGTGCATCAATTTCACGTTTAATCTGCATTGAAACAGATATCATGCATCGAAATAAGTTACCATTACCAGCATGTGACCCCAATAATGAAATAGCCTCTCCCTTTGTTTTTCTGTTGATTTGTTTGATGTTGAGTCTATAAAATAATTCAATTTCCTGCTTGACTTGATGAGACTCTTCATGAATTGTACTGCATTATTCTTGATATTTGATAATATTCTAAACCTTATAATTTCTCAGTGATACTAAAATAAAAGGATGCATAGAAAGATCTAGGGCTAAAAAATATGGACTTTGATGAATGATGGGACAGAAAGAAAGACAAAATACTAGCAAGGGTTACTGATTGTATAAGGCATCTTTCCAAATTCAACAGCCATCAAGGTTTGAGGCCTTTGGCAACACATCATAAGTATTAACAGCTCAATACAGAAAGAAGCAATTAGCAGTCAAAGAGAACATGTAAAGACAAGAATGTTACGACTGCAAGTAATGGAATGAAAGCTCATGTTCACAAATGAAACTGAAATTGAAGCACCCGCAATAGTGTAACCAGTGATCTAATCAAAAGCAACTTACCATGATAAAAAGCAACTCACCAATCTAAATTTTATACATGTTTGAGAGCTTCACTTTGAGTCAGGCAAGGAGTTTTTAACTTTATAAATACTGTGCCCCATATTGGCCTTGAGTGAAGGTCCTCCCAAGCATAACTGAGCTATTAAGTCTGAGATTGGTGATTTGCTTCAGTCTATCAACTATCACAAGTTGTAAATACACTGGAGCACACTTAATATGGATATGCTTAGTACATAATAACGAATGCCGAGAACAGTGTTTTTGGTCCTGAATTTTCTTCTCTGAGGGTATGTGTATGGTTAATAATGACTTCTGTTAATAAGTACACTTTTGGTCAGTCCCAAGGTATCTGCTTTATCTGTGCTCCACTGTATCTTGTAAATTATCACTGTAGGACCACATGAACAGGGATGAGGTGAACTCTTTTAGTTCTGGACCATGTTCATTATTTCTTGAAGGGGCAGACAGTTTTAACATTTGAATGCATTCACAAACTTGACAGTCATTTGAAAAAAAACAACTGGACTTGAAGAGAGGATACTGAGGAAATCTGATCAAAGTTTCTTGACAGCTTTTTCATCTGATACATCAAAACTGAAATCTTGTTGCAGCCTGTTATGCAAAAGATAAGATCCTGGCCCTGAATTAAAATAGCAATATAGAACAAGGAATTTGAAGGTGAAACATTACAAGTATATATGGGTGTTTCAAATGTGTGAAGATCATGGTCATGAGGTCCTACCACATTAAGCAAATCCATTTAATAAAACTGTGCTGATCAACACAGACAAACAAAACTGCTCACGACAATCTCCTGAAATCTCGGTTAATAACATGTACCTCATCTCTATCAATCTTTCCCTGCTCTAGTAGATTTGGTGTGGCCATCAGACCATGAAATATGCCACTGCAATCTGTCAGAGTCTTAAAGGGAGTGTCAGAGATGGGCTTGCCCTCTGTGAGGTTCAGATGCAACCCTAGAAATACAGTGCTCAGATATCATGGCTGATACCACCTAAACAACAAAATGTGCTGTTGCAAGGTACAAGTGCTGTTGCAAGGTACAAGTCAACACATATATTGTCAATGCACTGAATGAACTATGATATTTATAAAACTTAAAAGTTTGAAGGGGGTGAAACTTTCTGTACTCAAAAGAAAAAGTGCGTTTAAGTGAGGTTGGACTCAATGTTGATCACTTAAAATGAATCACACCCCCCCCCCNAAAAAAAAAACAAATGCATTCATCAAATGGTTAAACAAATTTTGGTGCATTTTTCATCATTTAATGTACTGTAATCCTGCTATTTCAATCAGGCTCTCTTTGAGTATGTTTTTCCTTTTTTACAATTATGAGGGACAATTAGATTGTAGGCTTGATTCATCAACAGATACTGATCACTGTAATCAAGAAAATTAGCTGTGGATCTCTGTCATTTCGATTGTGTCAGGGGAAAAAAGGAATAGAACTGTAGCTTTTGAAACTATATAGGCACAGTGTCAGAAATCAGAATTATACACTGAGATAACGTCGTCTGTTGATTGAGAAGCGAGTTTATAGTTTAGGTAACATCTTGGAAATATTGTTCAGCCAATTAAATAATACTGAAGTTCAGCAACACACATCTCATAACTTAATCCAATTTACTAAGAGATAGCAGGTTTGTTGGTGTACAGTTTGTCCACAGCAGAATACACTTGCTGATGCACACTGGCGAGATACACTTACTGGCCACTCTCATCAGGTTAGCTAGGTAAGCTGGCATAGAAAACTACATGTACTAGTTTAGTGTATGAATTTTCAATTCCATATCTGAGCATTTATTTAAACCATGAATAAAATAATTATAATATGAACATCACTCAATTTTGCAAAATTTGAACCAACAACGTTTGTTTATTTCAGTGTGACGATATATGCAAAGCAAAAGGAAAGCAGATAATACCATGGTGAAAAGGAATGGAAAAAAGCAAACAGACAATGAAGTCTAAAACATTCTCAGAATTTTACGACACTTTGGTGGATTCATATACCAAACCCATCACAATTACTAAAAACTCATGTTTCACGGTGGACAAGTACAAATTTATTTACACTCTCTGTACCCCTTGTGTTCATGATGAAATGGCTCATCTTTGTAAAACATATTTTAAGAAAAATTAGCAGTTCTATTTAAAAATAGCTCTTTGTCTCCCTCCCCCCCCCCCCCCCCCNTGCCTAAGAAACAAAACTCTTTCGTATTTCTGTCACCATGTAATATATTAAGAGCAAAAAAAAGAAAATTCTTTCTTATTTCTGTCACTATGTAATGTATTAAGAGCACAAAAACAAAACTCTTTCTTATTTCTGTCACCATGTAATGTATTAAAGCAAATTGTATTTTGCAAAAATATTTTCTCAGATGTGTAGGGACATGTAGGCCACAAAGATTAAAAACAAACTGATTTTGGTGAGAAAACCACAATAAGCCCTTTTGTTTCTAAGTTTATGGTGGTGTTAGCTTCTAAGGCTATATGTTGTTAATGTAGTCTGATTCAATGTGGAGGTACCTCTTTTAAGTCAATCTGGCCAATATCAAGATGTTTTCTAAAGCCAAACTTTCCCCTGAAGACACCATCAGATGAAGTGAGTGTTGGATATTTTTCTTTCCCTACAGACTTTCCCTCTGTTAAATTCAAATGGAGACCTGCACAAGAATAAAGAATCAGACCCTTGCATCATCACCTGTGACAAAGCTTATCCTAATCTCCTTACACTGCCAGATATTTTCATGGCCTTTTCTTTTTTGAGTGAAATGTGCTCGACATAACATGGCTGTTGCAATTCAAATTATTATGGAAAGCTTGGTTGATCGATTTGATTGATGAAGAAGAGCATCCCCTCTGCCTTCAAGAAGTTAAATAAATCAATGCATGGTTGCAAATTATCACAAATTTCCGCGTTTTTGAGGCCTTGTTGCAATGTTGCGAATTTCCGCAATTTCAGGCATTTTCTGCAAAATTTGGTGCAAATTTTCCTGATTTTGGCCGAACAGTGCACTTTTTCTGCCAGTGTCGCAATACTGCATGAACAGGACCAAAGAAAATGGGTTCCATTTCTACATTTTTGCAACGTTTCAGTAGCAAACATTGCGACAAGGTGGTAAATATAATGAAGTTACAAAGCTATTTTTGGAAATTTTGGTGCAATTTCTGCATTTCTTGGTGCAAATTTTGGGGGTTTGAAATGCAATTTTCCACAGGAACAGTATAATGTATGTGCACCAATATCTGCTGACAGCTGCTTACTATCTGTGTCACATAATGATCATAGTGCTGAGGATGCCACTCCTTATCAATGTGCATAAAAACTAAAGCTCCGAGCCAAATGCATCTGTTAGGTATTAACATCAAGTAGAATTGAATCTAAGCAGCTTGCCTATAACAGACTAGCATGGACATCCATTCTTTGAATGGGTCATTAAATGACTAAAATAAAATTGTCTTATAATACTATACATGATGAAATCACTATATGGGGTGGAGTAGCAATATAGTGAACCAGCATGCGCTGTCACTCAATGAATGGGACACCACTAAATGACTTCATGTATGAGATTAAGCGTTGATTTTATGCTTGACGACTTTATACTGGTTGGCATTAATCGATGAAAGGAGATTGAATTTTAAATTTTAACCTCACCCTTAAAAAAGATGAAACAGAAGAAGCAGCACAAACTTGCTCACATATTGTTAATGTAATCTTTCACTTTCGGAGAGCAGACATTGATGCTAAACCTCCCTATTGAATTTCATGCAGATTGATGGTCCCAATCAAATTTTACAGTGGTTTTGGAGTTTATTGTGTTCGAAAATAGGGTGCCATGCCCTCTGTCCTTCCTTACAATACAGATAAAAACAGCCATCTCACAAAGTAACTGTTATGACGGCGAAAATAACAGCAATGTAAGCACTATTTCATTGCCATTCATAAAAATATTGGTTGACTGAACAATTTAACATGATAATAACAGACATAGGAAAATATCTGTACCTGAAAGATTCCCTGGCATATAATAACTGGCAACAAAAACCTGAGAACCATAGCTTCCTGGGCATTATTTTTCACGTATCACCTAACTTTGTTGATGTCACTTCCATTATGGCATACCAGGGTGTCCCTTTCATCCCTAGTAAATTAAGCCTAAAAGCAATATTTTCTGGTTAAGGCAAAGGTGTGGTGATATACTAAGATTCTGGGCTCAAGGGTTTTGACATTTGAATGGGTTATGGCTTAAAAGAATATTCCATGCACATCATGCATTCTAGAAAAACAGTCAGCCAACAACAGATCTAAAGAAATAACACCATGAATCGAGGAATGCATTAACTATTTAGTGCTTATAAATATGACCATAACATTATTTTTATCTTTCATATTATTATTTACACTGAACTCACCAGGACAGAGACCACTTGACTTGAAAAGAGTCACTGCTTCATCTGTCCCAGTGCAGTTTAAGAGGACTGAGGCACTTTTAATGGCTCCATTGTTGAATGCCTCCATGACCCCTCTATTCCTCTCTGTGCTGAAGCCAAAGTCATCTCCAGTGATAACCAGGTAGCGTTTCATGTTTTCCTGAAAAGACATCTGACATCTAGAAATGTTATCCTCTAAACACACTAAAGATATAGCATATATGTCTCGCAGCCTCTCTAGCCAGTGAAAATGAGGCTTGTATCACTAAACTATGAACTGAGATAACAGACTCTGAAGGTGAATAGGGCCATCTGGTTTAAAATGTTTATTTGTTGCGAAAAATCAGAATCAAAAATTCATTTCTATACACAAAAAAAATTATTTTATTGACAAATGGTCAGTAGTTGTTGAAAGAATTGAGTTTTTGTAAAGCATATTAGATGAATTATATAGTATAAAATTGTTCCTCAAAAGTTTGTTTCCCTTGCACAGAGTGATCCCCGCCACTTCAAACTTGTTCTCTATGAGAGGTTGCAAAAATATATATATATATATATACAGTCGACTCCGCTTAATCGCCCATCCTCGGGATCACGGAAAAAGTGGTCGATTAAGTGGAGCGGTGATTAAACGCAGGAAGTAATTTCGGCCATATTTTTGGTAAGAAGATTAAATTTCTTTGATGTCGTGGTTTGATATGATATCGTGCATTGACACCTTCTTGTCGCCAGACTCAGGACAAACTCGAGTTTGACGGTGTTGTAGCACACAAAATGTTTGATCTCCGCAGTCTCTCTCATTGGCCACCTCGCAATAACCCAGCAGACAATAAGGAGTAGGATGGCATGGTCGAGGTAGACCGTTCATCCCCATGACACGTTCTCTGATCTAACCGAAATCCACCAGACAGGCGCAATCAAGGCGTGGGGGGAGGAGACTATACCACGGCTTTCGGCGCAGTAGCATATCGGACGGGCGAAGGCGGTGATGCGTGGCGTGAGACGAAGGAGGACAAGGGGAGGTAGAGGTGGAGAGGAAAGGCTTATCACAATTATTTCGGGGTGGCAGCTGTCACTCAGTCAACCGGTCTGCCATCCGTCGCGCAGTTAAAAGGTTACAGACCTCTAATTGGCTGAAAATAACATGTTGTTACATGCGTTAGGAAGACAGTAAAAAATCTGTCCTTTGGACAGATTGTGGAGAATGGGCCCTAGATTTGTGAACCTACCTGCGAATTATTTTACATTCTCTCCTGATTTTGTAAATTAAACCTGAAGTTTGGGTCATTCGCTTTCGGTTTCGGTGTGGCCTTCTCTGCGAAGCACTTGTCGTTAGGGAAACTGGTTACACAGCTTCTTCTTTCCTCTCTAACCGTCTCAACTTAGTAGGCGTGACCGAGTGACATATTTATAGACCATTTTGCTGGCTGGTGTAATGGTAACCCGTGCCGTCACGGTTCATGGAGCACCAGGTGAGAAAATCCTGGGTAGCAAATCCAGGATTAGTCTTATGATTGTCTTTGCATTAAATTGTTTATTCAAAGCGCCAGAATCAAAATTTTGATAAAAGT
>JAWQUT010000019.1:3806999-3831298 GCA_033807755.1 Ellobium chinense | reverse complement strand
TATATATATATATATATATATATATATATATATATAATGTGTACATGCACGGTCAACTCTGCTTAATTGAAACTCCTCAGGATTACGGAAAATGTTGCGAAGCTGGTATTTTTGACCATGATAAAATTCTTTCAAGGCGTGGTTTGATTATTGCCTTCAAGTCGCAAAACAAAATTTGGGATTGTGTTATAGCCTAATGCCAAGACCTGTTTTATTGGCCACCTCGCAGTAGCCTGGTAGACAATAAAGAGTAGGATGCCGCCATTGGAATCCACCGTCTATCCATATGACACATTCCTTGATCTAGCAGAATCAAGGTGGAAAGGAGAGGCTTATCATATCTGTTGCAGTGTGGCAGCTGTCACTCAGTCAACCGGTCCACCCTCCGTCACGCAGTTTCACCCATCAGTGTTTATATTTATTTATCAATTGTAATATTTCTACCGCTGATCTTTGATTTTTGTGGCTGCTGAGGAGCTGTGATTATCCAGAGTGAGTTGAAATTATCCAGTGACTTTTATACTGGAAAAATTTGGTTCCCTGGGGAAAGTTACGACTAAGTGGAAGTGGCGATTAAGCGGAGGAATATATATAAACTTCAGTAGGCAAAGTGGACCACAAAGGGATTATGAAGGTTGTAAGGTATAAAGGCATGGCCAGGACCTTAATTCAAACTGTCAAACTCTTGAAGCCCATTCTTTGGAACCATAAGTTACTTATAGGTATCACTGCAGAGCACATTTTAATGCTATTATACTAAGATCCCTGCCAGCTGGGAAACAGATGCTTTCCTTTTCATTTTTTCACTAATTTCTGGTGTGCCTCTGAGAGTTTTGTTGATGAAAGGTTACAATTTATCCTCCTGCACTGTTCAAGCCAGCCATCTTTGCCTGTGGATTTTTCCAAAGCTGTCCAGTCGAATCTCACCAGCCACTCTCCGTAGTGTTCTTCTCAGCATTACTCTCAAGCAGCTTGTTTTTCATTTGCTCAACATTTAAGGGCCTGGTTTGCAATTCTGATGTTATTTCCTGAGAGGATATGTTGAAAATATCTACATCCTTGTCACAATGAGTGGACTAGACTAGTTGTAGATGAAGGAGCACAATCAGTTTTCAATTAATTTTTTGGTGCGCTTTTCATATGTTGGCATCATACAATGTTTTGACAATGAGAGTACATAACTGACCTGAGTTTTGCCTTATGTAATGATTTTGTGCTTTTGCTCCAGCTTACAATTGCACTTTATTTCTCGACTGCAAAAGTCACATACTTCAAACTCAGATCAGCTAAAACTTTTCACTAAGATAAATCTTTTGAGCCATCTAATATATGAAAATGAAAATGATTTGTTAATTTGTGGGTTTAACTGGTACAGAAATTTAAATTTACACCACTTAACTTAATGATCTCAAATTTGGCAATACAAAATTAACAAGGAAGAATCGCAAGTACTGAAGTAGACTATATCTATCATTGGAAGAATTAGAGCCGCCCTCTTATCACTGAAGCTAGGGAAGGAGAGTATGCAGTCACACCACTGCAAAAGGCTGGGCTGGCTGACAAGTTATGCCCATCAACTGCCAGAGAAGTTGAGAAGTACATAACAGTGGAACCCAGGGTTGCCAAGTTGGTGTTATGAGGCCATATTCCTTGAAAGTCTGGTCACAATAAGTTTGCTATAACCGTATAAGAAGAACAGTATGGATGCTTTAAGATTGGACAAGAGTTATGAATCCCAAGGCAACTGTCACTCATAATGTAAACTCGCAGGACTCCTTGTCCCTTCATGAACTTCATCAACAACTACGAGACAAGACATCATAAAAAATTTACTGATTTTGCATATTATCAGTTTCAGTCTGATCTTGCTGCCCCCAACTTTTCTTCTATGTTTCATGTTATCTCATCACAAGGACATAACTTATGTTATGGCAGTTCTACAGTACATGGTTGATCCCCATGTGGTCCCTATCTGCTGTGTTTAGGCCATATGGGACAATATCGTAAGATTATCCCCCTCTGTGCTTGGTTTAGGTTTCAAAACAGGGTTGGGCGTAAGTTTATGGAAAGAAATGAAACAAGAACCTCCTTGTGGCACTGTGGGACAATCTCTTGATATTTTAAAAGTAAAGTAGACGTCTATCGAAAAAATAGTATCATTGGAACTTTCGTATATGTGCTTTCCCATTGCTAACCGTGCTCCTAACCCTAAACCTGGCACAGGATGAATTAGTCCCTGGAATTATTGCTATATTATTAGCATCTAATCCCTTACTGGCCTACCTGCAGAGAAAAATTCTTTTATCGATGTCAACAGACTTCTTACAAGGTTGACGTTGGATGCTTTGCTGGAGACTGGCCTCTTTGTCACTTTGATCCAGTCTGCGATATTGTGACGAATCACGTCAGAATGCAAAGTCATACAGCTAGACTAGCTTTCTGGTGACATGGGACTACTGGCTAAGTAACATCATACATCATACCTTGGCCAGATAAAGGCCTAGGCCCAAAGGTCTTGGCTTATGTAAAGAGTGAGGGCTGTGCGAGATTAGTCAATGAGGGCCATGGAGGCGGCTCCGCCAGATCGTGTAACCGAATTTAGAATTGGAAATTCCCGTCGGAAATTAAAGTGCTGGGCGATACCTCGAATTGTTAGTAATCGTTAGTATTAATTTCTCCAGCCCGGGCACGTAAAATAGTGGTAACTACCTGTCGACGTACCTTTCCATTCACTACAAAACATTAATTTTTANGGGGGGGGGTAAGGATGGGGAGAAGAGGTGATCCGGCCTAGAAGCTATGATGGATGACACGCGGGGGGAGGGGGAATAGGGCCGGAAATGGAGAAAAGAGTGTGCTTTTAGCACATAACACCAGCCTTTGTATTGGTTTACTTATATTCAGCTTGAGCATGGAGTCTACGCGATGCCTAAGTAAACAAGCTGAATATGAAATTGCGGAAAAGAACAATTTTTGCATGAGAGTATTTTGAAAAAGAAACAAAAACTGAAGCCTAGATAAGACACACAAAGCCCACATTATAGGTAGATAGAGACATGATATCACCTGAATCTGTTAATAGCAGAGATGTACTACTAAAAACTTAGATTGTGTACTTTTCTTTTCCGTACCACTCCGAACATGTTGTCCTCTGAAAACAGGAGGCCATACTCAATTTATATTAGTGGTGATCAGGGCATCCAAAGAAGTTACATGTATAACACTGTTTATAATATTAATTTTTTTAGAGTATATTTTGAACAATACTGTAATGGCAAATAGGACAATCCATTTAGTCTCGTCATAACCTCTTTGATTAATAAACATAAATATGATCGCGGTAGTGAAGATAAGTGATGAGTATAGTATTTTGTCTTTGTTTTATTGATGTGATGAGAATATAATCTCTTCTTAACAGAATTATCTTATGGATTCTGCAGTTTTTATTTAGTAGCCGTAACTTTGGTCAGTTATGGCACTTCCCCACGACGAACCCTTCATCTTTCCCTCTATAGAGACTCATAAGATAAATCCTATGTGAATAGAATGGGGCAATTAATTCTAGTAGCAAACTGTAGTTATCTTATAGAAAACACAATATTTTCAAAAAGAGTCCGGCCGCTTGCCAAAAATATTGTAACTTTCCGACGACGACAGTTGTGCGTGTGTGAAAGCGTGGCTGTTCGTAAAATGCATAAAGGCAAAGTAAAAATATGTATATATATATATGCCTGTGCGAACCCTGTAACACGCTCTAAATACTTGTTCTTGCAATCTATCAATATTTCGCCTTACAAATAATTTTAAAAGCCATGGACTACTAAACCATATCATATAGAACTGGTTTACAACTATTCGATTACACCCAGTACCATTCACTGCACTTTTCATAGCATTCATGACAATAACTCATGTCATTTCGTCAGCTGTTTTCCTTCGATTGAGTTCGTGCTAAGACTAATAGATCTAGTCTAGATCTATTACAACAACACGACATGATTGACATTGTTCTGGCCCAGCGCTTGCATCACTTCACGTATCATTTAAAGAATAGTTTAGATGTGACCCATGAAATACTGGCCAAAATAATCACACATTAGGAAACTTGGAGCAGACCACTTCTCACAACACACAGCACTTACACAGGATATACCGCGAGGTCGGAAAGGGGGTGAGACGACATCCTTATCAGAGGACGGAACACTCATGGGACTGGGACTGGGAGGTCGACAGTCGACAGCTATCGTTACATGACTGAGTGCCATGTGTTTGAGCAAGATCCAGTTTCACGGTGGGATAGGCGTAGAGATGGATGTTGATACCAAATTGACCTTGGTTTGGTTGCTTCACGACTATCGCAATAGGATATTAAAGAGAAATAGGAACGTTGTGTGTGATTTATAGTGTAGGTTATATTGAATAGAATATATCTGTTTGAGAGGCATGAAACAACACATAGGAAATTCAGCCTATAGTAAAGATACGTACAGCAGTAGTTGGTAGTATTTGTACAAGCTTTTGTAACTAGCGGTGGATTTCAGTTGACAAAGTGACAAGTCAGCACCATCTTTTACTGACAGTAGGCTAGTTGGGATATTCTAAAGAATTTTAATCACGAGGATATGTACCCTGTGAAAGTGAAAGCAAAAATAAACAATAGTGCAGCAGTTAGTGCCGGTCTGCCAAACAGCTTACAATTCTTAGTAAGGATTCTTGCTTAGAGAAACACTGTGACTAGACTAACTGCCAAGGCTGATGTTGCATCAGATGAATTTCAGGTCTGGCCTGTGAAATGTTGCCATCCAATCCAAGCAAACTTGTAGGCCTCACAGAATGTCTCATTTGTTGTAACTATGACTGAAGTCAGAAATAATGGTAGTTTTGTTATATCACTTATTTCTTATTGACTGCTAGACTAGTGCTACTATTTGGAAATAGACTATTTGTTTTTTTATTTTGCATTTCCAGATGCTGAATTCAAAAAAACATTGACACCTGTGTTTTTGTGGGGGAGAAGAAAACTCTACTTTTAAATTAGGTTATCACACAATTCTAGTAGGGTATGTGATGAATAAAATGGCAAAAACAGATGTGGATATTAATGCTGCTGAGCAGTCCTCCTCAAGAGGTTGCATATTATGTGTTGAATGGCTCTCAAAGAAGCTAAAACTCCTGGATAAAGGGGCTACTCCACCGAACTGGAAATACATAGGCCTGGTCTTCATGGCTCTGGTGAGTGTAATCAAACAGCATGAGGATGAAAGATGTGAGGTTTTGTGCATAGATTATATGGCACTCAGTGTAGCTGCAGATTTTATAAATCAGATCATGTTGCAGAGTGAAGTAAAGATGAATTGCATAATGACTTATTTTTACAGGCTTGCTGATTTTATGTTATCATCACTTAAAGAAAATTATAACTTGTTTTTAATCTAGCATTGACTTTCATATTTACAGTATCATCTTGATCCTTGATTTAATCCACAGTCATTTTTTGCTAACTTTTACAATGTTCTTTTTGGTGTTTACAGTTTTCCAGCTCAGTTACCCTGACCTTCCTTTTCCCTTTCCTCCCTGAGATGATGTTGGTAAGTCTGGGTTATGTAGACGTTGTAACATGATGATATGATGGCCTAAATTCAGTATAATGTACATGTTCTCTATTTCGTTGTTCCCATTGCAAAATGATGAATCATCAAGGCTGTGAAGGGTATGATAGATCACTTTGTAGTGGAAACAACCATTTTTGGGCCTAGGGTAATTTTGTTAAATAAGCTTTTGTAACAAGATTTTCTTTTGGCAGTGGTAGACTTTCAAGAGTGTGACTGTAACAAACATATAGAAACAACTGAATAAAATAATAAATTATGTTACATGCCTATCCTTGCAGCAATCTCTCTATTTTTATCTTGTCTTAATTGCTAACCCACTTATTAAAGTCTCTTTGTTTTATCTCTTTCTCCACTGTGTCCCTCATTTGCTTGTATGAACATACACACACATAAAAACAGGATGGCTCTGTTTCTGACCAATCCTCTCACTTATGTGGGTGTCCCGCTTAAGTGGACTGTACCGTTGTTAGAATATGGTGTATGTTTTATACAGAGTAATAGTTAACCAATATTATTATTGCTATTGAAATGAGTCAAATGGATTTTTTTCTCTTGTTTTTAAAATTCAATTATGGTCAAACTGCAGCATCATTTCAATCAGTTTACGAGAATTTACTAACAGCACACATCCTTATTACAACTTTGGTTGCCAAATTAATGAAGTTTTTTACTTTGGAAATAAAGGATAAAAAAAAAAAAAAATTCTTGAATTAATTTCCTTAGATAAAATAAAAAGTCTAAAATCTAGATATGATGAGCAGATGGAAGATATTTAAACAAAATATGACATCATGAAATTTAACATAATTTTATGTAAAGTCAAGGTGATTTGCCACTACTCATCGCTTGAGCAAAGCCAGTTTGGTATGAGATTGTATGGTCTCAAACACTGGCAAATGCCAGACAAAGAGAGCATGTTTCAAAGCTCATTCATGCAATATATGAATCAAGGGCAAGAGATAGTTATATCTACATAAAAGACCATGAGTGAGCTTGACTGGCCATATAAGAAGTTATGAAACAGCACTGATCTGTGAAGTGATGAAATGTGATTGACCAGTAGACAGAGTTTACTCTACTGTAATAAGCAGCTGTCTAACTTTGTTGACTGTCGCATGCAGGTAAACAGAGTGATGGAAGGTGATAGTCATGACTATTGCAGACATGTCCTGTTTAAATATTTAACATGTTCATCAGGCAGGCAAAGCAAAACAGGCATGTGACTGGTCATAATAGTAAACTGTTTACGTAACTCCTGTAGAAAATCATGTGAGTGTTCCAGAGATTTCTCTCCTGATCATCTTGCTTAAGTGGATTATCATCTCACTTACACATATACATTTAGAAAATAACAATTCTGATTTCCAGGGATCATCTCTCTTACATGGGTATTGTGCTTAAATGTGTGTCCCCCTTACGTGGGTTTCACTTTCCTGCCCATTTGACACACGTGCAACTTTTCATATTATATCTGTATCTTCCTAGGGTGGAGATTTTAGAACATTTCTCTATAAATGTTTGTTATTGTTTTTATCATCAGACCTTTGGATACAAAGAAAATGAGATAGGAACTTACTGTGGTATGGTTGCATCATCAGTTTTTGCTGGCCGAGCTGTGGGAAGGTAATCATTAATTAATCATGTTATTAAAAAGGTAATATGTGACAGATAGTTTGAGATTGCCTAGTTGGTTTATTCACCATTTGCATTTTAGCTTGCTTAGTTGATCATTACACATCACATAAAGTACAAATGTGTTATTGAAACCAGATTAGAACATTTTTAATCAGCATGGTGGTTGACCATGCATGAAATTTATAACATGACTAAAAAGAACAAAAGGAAGGTACACAAGCACCATTTAATGAAATCAGGCCATATTCAACAAATTGAGTTACTTTCATTTGCCGCAGAGGTGATTTGGTTTATACATGTTATCTCTTATATATTTCCAGTTTCAAGAGCTATTTATCCATACTATTACCAATCCATTACCAGTGAGCTGTTAAATTGATGATGATGATGATGGTATTTTTTATTTTGCTTGTCACATTCTTGTGCAGTTTTAATGTAAATGACTGAATGAAGGAATGAAAATGATGGTTTTTCTCCTCACCTTGATGATATATGTCTGTTCTATTTTGCCTCTCCTCAGTGTATTTTGGGGATGGCTAGCTGATCGCCGTGGACGAAAGATTGTCCTTCTGATAACAATTGGCCTGAATGGACTATTTGCTGGTCTGTTTGGTTTCTCCCACAACCTTATCTTGGCCATGCTCTTTCGTTTTCTTTGTGGAGCTGTCAATGGTAAACTTCATATTGAAATCAAGTCTCATGTTGAACTGTTGTCAAATAGTTCTGGAAAAAAAGCAAATCATACACAAATGCCCGAAGTAACCATTCCCTCATCCAAATTCTAAGAGATTGCAGTGGTTGTGTCATGAACAGAGTAAAAAAAAAAAAATGTAAATATGAAATAGGAAAGTAAGATATGAAATGAACTTTTTGCTGTGACATGTATTTCATATTCTCAGACCAAGAAAAATGGTCACCACATGCTGTCATTTTATCCATTAAAGGTAACTTTGTCATGCTGTCATATTGATGGAAGAATGCAGAAATTAGCATGTTTGGTTAAACTTAAACATCAGTCTCTAAATAAATAGACCAAAGCAGTTGTAACTCTTGCCATTTTGCAGTCTCTGTCATCGAGCTTACTACAGTGAGGTAGCCAACCACATCTATGGCCCATCTGTCTCAAAAGAAAGGCAGATTTCAGAAAGCTAATTTTATTTTTTGACAATGATTCACACATAATTCTTTTATCGGTTATATATTCACCACTTTAACACTCAACTCATCTCTGCATGGATCAGGCACAGTAGGAACAGCCAAGGCCATCTTGTATGACGTATCAGATAACACCAACCAAGCTCTCAGTATGTCCATGCTTTCCATATCCTGGGGTTTGGGAATGATTATTGGCCCCTCTGTTGGAGGTGAGTAGAACTCTGAGCAGATTGACTCCATGTGCGTGCAAGCAATATTTAGTGAAATCATGTTTCACTGAGCAAAGCTTGTAAAGTTTTTATGGCTTAGACACATTTCTGATGAACAATATACAGTAAATTCTGTGATGTAGGGACACTCAAGGGAAATCAGAAAAGTGTCCCTACATCACAAGTGGTCCTTCATCACATTTGGGATGTTTTATAGGTGTTTGTGTGGTTGGGTTCTCCATGTATGTTGAGATAAACAATGTCTCCTGTGGTTTATACTTTATACTTTAGTCAGGTTATATTATAATATCTTGCCTTTCCTTTCCTAATTTACGAGAACCTGATCACGGACATTCAAACAGCAATATGTCCGCTCATTATGAATGAGAGGTCTTCGTCCCTTCTGCCTGCGTAAAGAATAATAATATGAGACACTGCTACCTCTCCTCTTTCCCCAAACTCTCCCCTTTGGTTTTTTCGCCACCAGGCGTGAACAGTGAGTACTAATCACATCACGGTGCTAGTTTTGTCTGGGTGAGTTCAGGCAAGAGACAAGAAGTGGAAAATTTCCAAATAAAGAACCCACATGGATGGCCTATTGGATTATTTTTACCTCAACATGTATTTCTTGACAAGTTATTTGATGGGTTTGGGACTTGCTTTCAATGTCCTTTCAAAGTCCCATTTGGCCCACTCAGTAGATATCAGCTGTCAGGCCTACCATTCACTTTACTACAGTTTATTCCTAATTAGGGACGTTTTTTCTTGACTTTCTTTTCCTTACTTCTGAAGCTAGATAAATGTTGTTTTTGCCGTCTTTTTCTTCTGTGAATGTCAAGCTGCAGGAAATGTCAAGCTGCCAGGTGTCCGTTACACTATTGGTAGTGGCGATTACAACGCCAATAGTGTAGGACCAGTGTGGGCTTCGTAGGTCTAATATTGTGTCATGTGTTACGTCTGTGGTAGGCATATGCGAGACATGGTCTTCTTCCCATTCTTATCTCCCAACCACCGGTCAAGGTGCTGTAAGCTCTGCTCTTTGATGTTGGTCTAGGCAGTGATATTTAGACTTTGGCTTTCCGACTTGGGGAAAATGGATAGGGCATAATAAATTAATTGGTCACTTGTCACAGTCAAAAACGGCTCTTTGATTGGTGTTTGTGCTGATAGGAGGTCAGTTTCAGTGAGAAAGTGGTTGGTGAACAGGAAAAGTGTACTTAGAATGGAGGGGGTTGCTCGTCAAAAGGGCCGCAGATGACAGGTTTTACTGTATATGGCAGCTTCCATGAAATAAGGACTTCCATGCATTCAGCAGCATTCTGATGGAACATTATTTTCTCTCTCCAGCAGTACCAAATTGAATATTATAGCTTTCATAGTTGCTGAGCTATTAAAGTATCATGTGGATAACTCCACTTTTCTGTGGAGTTACCCACATCAAACATTTTTTTGTATTATGTAATATAAAAAAATGTTTGATCTGGTTAATGTAATATTTGCTACTTTTTAGGCCAGGCTACAACTGGGAACAATAAATGACAGGTTAGGATCTCATCATTATGAGATAGTTTAGTTCAAAGTCAGCATAGAACAAAATTTAAAGTGGGAATGTTGGAACAGGATGGGGTTGGCAATATGGTATGGATGAGTTAACTGCAGAGTGCATCTTAAACAAATTTCAAAGTAATTCTGAAATCTTCAGATTTATAAAGACATTATATCCAAGAAATTTAAAATCACCATTGTCCAGACTGTTTAATCAAATCCTAACATAACAGACATTCATTACTGTTCATTGTCTTGATAGGTTGGCTGTGGTCTGAAATTTGTTTTAAAACACTTAAACATCCTCAGCAATGGATATTTCACATTAGGAAAGACATTAAGGGAAAAACTCAGGCTTATTTCACTTAACAATGTAAGTAGAGGATAATCAAAAGAATGGTGAGCACTATTTTCTCGTCAGCCATGTCTAATACTTTCCACCTCATCAGCAATGTCTAATATTTTCCTCCTCATCAGCAATGTCTAATACTTTCAGGTGTTTTGGCATCTCCAGCAGACAGATGGCCTCATGTTTTTAGCAAGGATGGCTTGTTTGGGCAATTTCCTTTTCTCTTGCCTTCAATTTTTCCACTTATATCCTGTACTCTGATCTTCATCCTGATTTTCTTCAAGTTTGATGAAACTTTTGTCCGGACTTCAAAAAGGTGAGGCTTTTGTTTTTCACGGTATCTTGTGAAATAGTAGTTAATTTCATACTGTATAAGATTCAGAGTATCATTTTTGTGATGGCAAGAGTTCATGAATGCAGTTACAGTGGTACCTTGAGAATGAGTGTGCATAGAGACATTTAAGATATAAACTTATAACTGTGGTGCACTTTATAAGTTTCATGTCTTTTAGCTAACAAATGTGCATAATAGTAGAACTATATTTGGCTGTAATTTCTATGATGACTGACTAAGAGACAGATTTGTAGGATCTTATACTGAAGCCTTAGAAGGTTTGGAAATATTTTTTGTGTTTTATTACATGATGAAAGAAGTGATGATGAATGATGATAGTGTTAATAGTTTATCTTAAAGGTGCTTGAAGATTCCATTACCTACTCATTTAAGTAAGCTCTCAAAGAATATTAATATATTACACGGGATTATTACTCATGCTTTGGCATAATATCGATTAGCCCACAGTCAAGAACCAATTCCTCACCTTATAGTACCATATAACCGACTCAGCTACCATGTAACCGACTCAGCCAATAATTGATCACTTGTGGGTCAAAATTCATGTCTTAAATGCCTCCTAGTTGTATAATGAAGTGCTGCTGGTCAAAAACTACTACTGCACTAGTGCACTGTCAACCATGTTTACCCTTGGCCGAGTCAGCCAGTAATTGATTGCTTGTGGGTCAAAAGTCATGTCTTAAGCGCCTCCTAGTGGCATAATGAAGTGCTGCTGGTCAAAGACTTCTGCTGCACTGTCAACCATGTTTACCCTTGGCCGAGTCAGCCAGTAATTGATTACTTGTGGGTCAAAAGTCATGTCTTAAGCGCCTCCTAGTGGCATAATGAAGTGCTGCTGGTCAAAAACTTCTGCTGCACTGTCAACCATGTTTACCCTTGGCCGAGTCAGCCAGTAATTGATTACTTGTGGGTCAAAAGTCATATCTTAAGCGCCTCCTAGTGGCATAATGAAGTGCTGCTGGTCAAAAACTACTGCTGCACTGTCAACCATGTTTACCCGTGGTCTTTACTTTGTCGTTCAACTTCAGCGATCTGTAAATGTGCTTGTCACCTTAATCTTTCGAACAATGATCTTTGCATTTGAGATAAATGAAATACTGCAATTATTCAGAATAAGTTGCGATTATTCAGTGACTTTTATGTAGAAAATATTCTCTTTCCTGACAGATGTTACATTAAGTGGAAAACAGTTAAGCACAGATGATGTTTTTTTTTCTAGCTTGAATCCAGCTCATTTAGAATTTATCATTTTGTATGATTGGCTATTTAAATAACACACAAAGAAACAAACTTTCTGCATGTAAAGAACTGGATAGTAGGCCACATTATATCAGCTCTTTTCATATTTGTTTGTCTCAAAGTGTGGAGCAAGAGGTCACTATTAATGAACCAGCAGAGGTTGGGAAGGAGGATGGATCTGTAGGAAAAGATGGACCTCTTCCCTTGTTAAGTAGTGGAGACAAGGCTTCCCATAATTCATTGCTGCGAATAGGTCAGACCATGCAGTCTGTGCACTTGGAAGCAGAGTCATCAGCTTATTTAGCTATGGAAGCCTTGAGGAAAACTGATACATCTTCAGGAGAATTGCTGCGCTTGCCTCACAAAGCCACATCTATGCCTGATGTCACCTTGATTTCTCCCAAGAGATCTAGGAATTCTAAAGCATCCTATGAAATTGCCAGACCTTTTCAGTCCTTGTCGAACATTTGTGAAAATGATTATCATAGTAGGATATCTCATAAACTTTTAGTAGACACTGCCCAGAATGTGGATGTCACTGGTATCATCAACAAAAATGACTGCCAGAATGGGGACGAGAATGGGGAGATGATGCCCACAGAGGGAGAGAAATTGCTCATGGAGAAAAGCATAGGGAATGGGGACTGTAACATTCAAGTGTATGATGTTTCAAAGGAGAACACTAAAGAGGATGATGAACATGACCAACATATATGTAACTGTGTAGAGAGTTGCTGCAGACTAGGGTGCTGTAGGCCTTTTAGGGGATCAAGTATGTACAAGCTATTGCGGTATGTATTTCTGCGAACTCCCTTATTTTACTTGTTCGTTAGTATTGTCACAGAGTTTTAAATGATTAGCAGGGTATAAATTAACACAGCAATTTTTCACTGCCTCTTATATGTGTTTGTGGTCACTGCATATGCTATAGTCTTAATGTATTAGATAAGCTACACAGTTGAGTCTGACACAGTTTTATGGAGGTGCAGATCTTCAGGATCCTCCAAAAGTTTTAGGAATTATTTTCCCATTTGAAATTGGTGTCTCAGAGCAAGATAATTGAGGTTGTTCCAATATAGAGTTACTGTCATTTGGGCAGACTGGAGTACCAAATAAAAAACTAATTATGAGCCTGACAAGAGTTTTAAGTAGTAAAGTTTTGTCATTTTGGAGCCAGCAAAACCTTTGTTTACAATGTCAGTATAACTCTGCAGTGTGTTACATGTAGAAGCCTAATGACAGATAGTGTAGTGTAGATGACCACATCATTCTTGGATCAGGGTAACCAGCTTCTTGAACAGAGCACAGTTAGTGATGAAGTGGAGTGATCAAACATGCTGGTCAGGTGGCCAGCTTAACTAGGGGACATCTAATCACGGGTTTACTGTGGAGTTGTATGGCCAGTTTGTTATGGGATTTGAAGAACTTTTGAAGAAATTTGAAGGTCATAGGTTCAATTCCTGCAATTCCTGTTGAGTTGTAAGTGTCACGTAAAAGCATTTCATTGAGCTTCCTCAGCCCACCCATCTGTAACATGAGTGCCTGGATAGTGAAAGATATTGTCAGAATGCTAGTGTTTGAAAGCATCACTGTGTTCACTTCAGGGAGTAGGGAATGTCGTTGAGTGGTCTAGCCTGCTAGTAATATGAGACTTATATGTTGTTATAATGTATGGGGTGTCAATTACAATAATGTTTTCATTAAGAGGGGACCATATTTTATTTACTCCTGTTTTATCTTTCCACAGTCTGACAGATGTGTGGGCCACAGTCATGCTGTATACAGTCTTCTCTTTTGTCTGCATAGCCATTGAAGATATCTTCCCTGTCTTTGCTGCCACCACAGTGGATTATGGTTTGTCAATCTTGTCTGTTGTAGTGCTAATTTCTTATGTTTTTTGACTGTCGGTTTCACTGTTCCTGCTTTTCACATTGTCAGTTTTCACCTCAGTGATTGCAGGCCAGTCTCATTCATTTGTCTCATTCTGCCTTCTGTTTCATGTCAGCACAGATTGTCATTGTCAAAAGGGGACTTAAATATCATATTATTGTACATGTTGTTTTGGTTTGTTGGTTTGAGAGTTGGGCTGGTGTGCTGTATTTCAGAAAGACTGAGATAAACAGAAATGTTGATCATCAAATTAGCCAGTGTTGTATAATGTCTAGGGAACAGAATTATTTTAATACAGATTAAATTATCAGTCAAAGTCCATTTGTTGTCATTTGTTATTATTCCATTTAAAGCCATTTTACTTGCGGCTGTGGGCAGTTGAGTCATTTGTCCTGTGTCCTTTATGTGATACAGAAAAAAAATATGTATACTATTTTATATACATTTATTACAAAAAATTTACAGCATTCCCCATCAAGTACCAGACAGCATTATATATTCAATCATAAAAGTAACAGCAAAAATGATAATAATAGAGTGTCTTCAAATGAAAACTAAAAAAAAACTTATAAGTTCAGCAGTGGCACATTCCACTTCCACCACCACTACTACTATAAGGAAAAATAACTGTCACCACAGCAGCAGCACAGATGTGTAAATGTCATTTTCTGTCCTTTTTCATCAGGTGGATTAGGCTTCACTACAGATGAAATAGGATTAGCGCTGGGAATTATCTTCATGCCTCTCTTAGTTCTTCAGATCAAACTGTACCCATTCCTGGTCTCTAGATGGGGAATAAGGAAGGTGAGATGAACTGCGTTATGTGTGCAGCTCTGTTAACCCCAGCATGGGCTAAATTAAGCTGGTGCAAGACCTGTGGCATAAGGAGCAGATTTAGAGTCTGTGGGACCTTGGTGACTGAAGAAAGATGTGGGACCTTTTACATTACAGTCAAGAGAGAGAGATGGAGAAAATGGAAAGCAGTAATTTTCATATGGGAATTGTGTGTTCATAATGTAATCATGGTATTGATCTTGTGGTTTTTTGTTTTTTTTAAGCAAGGGGGTGTAAATTGCACATCTTGGACACTTGCCTTCTGTAGTGGGGTAACAAACCTTGTCTGAGAAATGCCAGCAGAGAAGAAGTTTAGCCTGTGGGAAGTCTAGCCTTGTCACCAGACACTGTACAAACATTTTTTGCAGGATTCTTGAAAACGAGGGACCTGGTGCATAGGCTGCTTGCACTGATAAGTTAATCCTGGCATTGATTAACCTTAGCTGGTAATAGGTACCACAGGTACCCCCCGGAGCGATGGCAAAAATCAGCCGGGAGGTACAAATTTGGGTGCTTTTCAACACAAGAAATCATTACATTTTAGCCAGCATATCTAAACAGATTTTATAATAATAATGCTAATAATACGGTTTATAAGTCTCATATCCAGGCTAATGCCCACTCATCAGACTTCACACTATTATTACCCCAGCAGGCCTGATCACTCTATGACTTTCTCGACTCCCTGGGGAGCATACAGTGCCGCTGCCATTTATAGGCGCTGATCACTAGCATTCTGACAATATCTTCCACTGCCTATAGCCAGGTACCCATCATTTAGTTTAAGGTTTCCTCTAGCTTCCAGTGTCTTTCTTTTTGAGAATTAATTTTGCAGTAATGTTTTATGACGTTTTGAAATGGGTCATTCTGTGCTCAAAAAATGGCTTTCGCGTGAACCGTTTGACCACCCGATTCTGACATGCCTTGCGCCAAACCGCATGGCAAAGCGCCCCGCGGGTCTATCTTGGTCAAACAAAGACCAAATTAAAGAGCTGTGGATGACCTACATTACGGTACCAAGCACGATACGAAACGATGAGAGCCGAGAGTAGAAATTTCAGTTTAAAAATAGTCTGTTTCTGACTAAAGAACACACTCATGTGGTCACACGCATCCAATCGTTCTTGGTATCATAACAAAGCCCATTCAAAATAGACTATAATATCCAAAATTGACCCAGATTAGTCACGAGGACGCTTTGCCGAAGGCTATTTTGTAACGTGACCTCTTCGGGACTTTTCAAACTTACCCCTGTGGAAGTGGACTAGGCCTACACTCCTTTGAGGGGTGCCTGCGCAAACACCGTACCGTTATACGAATGATATAAGGGAGATAGCGCCTTTGCGCAGGCACCCCTCGCCTTACCCTTGGTCTGGGTTACCGATAGTGAGAAGTATCGCAATGTGCATGCGAAGTGCCGGCTATTGAATTTTGTGCTGTGTTCCAAGCATCGATTCTGTTGGAAATGGATTTCAATGGTAAATAGGATGTTTTTTTAAAATCAGATTTATTTCAAATTACTTACTGATAAAAAATATAGAATGTGCAAAACCCATTGAAGCACTCGAACCAGTCGAACTGTGCTGTGGCACTGATGTAGACAGTGGGTAACTTTGTCGGTCTGTGTAATTAATTTGCCAGCATCGGGCATATTAAAAACTATTTTAAATGAACAATAAATAGCTGAAGTTTATCATAAATCATGTTTTTAGATGAATTAAAATCTAGTTACTGTAAAATAAAGGTGTTTTGTAAGGTCCGTGTGACCCTTTTTCTGAATCGAGAGATAAGATATGGTGGCTGGCATTGAGCGATGTCTCGGTTCACAAAGTGTCTTGAACCAGAGGGGGGAGAGCATATTCTCCGAGATTTTGATTGACAAGAAACTCTTTTTTACGCTTTTAATATTACTTAAAATATGTGGATCATAACATTATTAATTATTGTACGGCAATTCTGTTGATACCATGCAAGAAGTAGGGCATGTATAGCTCAGTACCACGGTACCTTGGACCTAACCACCCCTCCTTTTATCGCAAGAGGTATTACAAATGGAATGCCCCAAAATTGTGTGTGGCCTAAGACTAAACAATTAGTAGTAAGTTAAGTGTATGACCTTATCTATCGCCATTTTCAGTTTATTCATTAAAGCCGAAGCTAATTTCAAGACAATTTTACAGCAACTCATAATGAATGCAAATAAAAGAAATGAAAATATGTGCATCTCTGATGCTTAGTCACCCGCTGATGTCTTTCATAATCACATACGTTCTCCCTCTCTCGTCTGCAAAACTTAAAAACGCAACAGTTACTAATAAATGTGCTGTCATTTGGAAGCAGAAAGTTGAAAAATGACATTTTGTGTTGACTGCTGAAAACAAACATATAGCATTTATGTATTATTTATAATCCCCATCCCACCCTTTTTTTTTTTGTATCTCCCCCTTCACTCACACACATGCACACACACATATACACTGGAAAAAAATCCGGAATATTTTGCCATGGAGTTGTAGCTGCGTAGCCATGTGAATGTATAGATCAGTATTGTAACATAAATAAAGAATATCTGTAAGTTCACACTTGTTTTTAAATTTTAAATTGCAGAGTAATCGAGCTACTCTGTTAATGACTGGAAAATATACAATTTTTTTAAAACTTATGCATCACAAAAGTTTCCTCACCTATCAACTTAAATCCCACACTATGACTCTGAAAAAAATAAGCAGTTATTGGATGTAGCCAATAGTGGCTTCATAGTGATCGTTCAAGTCAAACTTTAGGTTTTTGTTCATATTCTTGTATGACACACTATTTTGTTGAGTCCTGATGGTGACCCATTTTTAACAAATATAGCAAAAAATGTAAACAGTGTAGATAAAAATACTGTAACATTACAGACAATATATTTCTGTAAATTTTGATACCAAAATCATGTCTCTAGCACTAATGAAACATTTTTTATGACTTATAAAAAAAACCCCAAAATGGATTAAACTTGCCCATTTTTTTCGGGAGGCGCAAAATGTGATGGAACAGGGTTTTCTGGCAGGCACAAAATAAAAAGTATTCAGTCTGTGGCTGTAAAAAAACTTAGGCTTCATTATTGCAGTTACTCTTTGAGGTTTTAAGGATGTACAGACATAATTGACCAAGTTATGAGCGGGGACATTTGACACCAAAAATGGCACTTTGCAGTGGTCGCAAAATGACCCATTTTTAAAGGAAAAATTACAGATTTAAAAAATTCCTAACATTTTTATTTTTTAAAGCTATATCAACAAATGTATCATTTTTCTCATCTCACTGAGAGCTACAAGAATATGGCAACATTTTCTTATTAAAGTAATTGAAAATTTTCACCTGTGGTACCTACTGGTAACTAAAGTTTTGGATTATTTTATACACTCAGTATCAGGAACACTTGCTGGCTCAAGCCATAATTCTTTATTCAGTTTCAGCAATAGGGACAAGGATTGACTGACATATTGCAGTGTGTGTTTTTAAGGAATTTGCAAAACACTGTAATTGCCATGTGGTGGATGTTCTGAACTGCTTATCTTTCTGTAACTGATTATCTCTGGCCATTGTTATTTATCTTTGGTAGCATACATGGCAATAAGCAGTAATTATAATGAAAACAAGATTGAGAAAAGCTGCCTCAGTCCACCCACATGGCTGTAGTTAATAAGTGGAAGTAAATTCTGCAGATTCAGGAAAAGTTTGACTCTTTGATCTTGTTCCTAATCTTCAAGTTCTCTTGCAAGTCGTTCCCCATTTTCTCTCTCCAGGTGTTCCTTTTCTCAGCCATGGTGTGTATGATATGTTCTCAGTCTCTGCCTATGGTCAGAATACTTCGTAACAGGTGAGTTGATATGCATGTTTTGCAATCGTTTATACTATTCCCTGCCTACATTTTTCTGTTTGCTCATGAATTTGTTTGTTCCTGCCTGCATTACTGTCACATTCTTATTTGTGTTAATTTCTGTTTAGATCTTGTGAAGACATTTTGCAAAAGTATGTATGAGAATATGTCAAGGTTTTATAATGCTGCGTAAGAAATATCCATGGAAGAATGCGCTCTCTGAACCAAAGTGAGATTTGAAGTGGAACCGAATCTGGGTTGTTGGCATTGTAAACCATCTTTGTGTCAGTGAGTTACAAGTAAATGTGAGATAATTTTAGTCAAGGGTTCCATAAAATGGAAAAATGATTGTTTACTCTAGTAATGCTAAATTTGCAAAAAATATCCAAGTTGTAATTTTTTCATCTGTCTTAATCTTAACCCTTGTGCCCTGGAGACCCTAATCCTAATGTCTATTGCTCTTTGAGACAGCAGTAGCAGTAGAGGCAAGATCCCCAACCCTAATAAGATAGAAGTATCAGTCTAATATTTAGAGTATAAAGTCATAAAACTAGGGACAGATCTTTACAAATGACAGTATGCTCCAGTCTTACCTTCAGTTGAGCATTTTAAAAGTAGTCTGTTAGGATAGATTAGTGAGTTGACACATTTTTGGCTATTAGAATTTGTAGAAAAAGATGTAAAGTTAACATGAGCAGTAACATAAATTCTTGGTATTGTTTAATGTGTTGGAACTGTGAGGCATGTTAGGCTGTTCTCTCCAATAAAATAACATTTATATTTTTATTTTTCTCAGTCGCGTCTGGTTGTGGGTTTGCCTGTTTTTGGTACAAGTTCCCATAAAAATTGGTACTAACTGCTGCTTTGCTGGGACATCTCTTCTCATCAACAATTCAGTCAAGGTGGATTTAGCCGGCCAGGTGAATGGATTAGCCATGATGACAACTGCTATTGGACGGTAAGCAAGCACCTGAATATGGAGTCTTTATGTAATTTTGTAATTTAGATACAACTTTATTATCCATAAAGCACACCAGTTTCATTACCAGCAAAATATACAGTACATATACAGTTTGAAATGCGTAACTAGAACATTGATGTAAATACTATGTGCGCATACTCACCCATATTAAATGAATATATTACAAGCCATACCTAACACCCTGACAGCCTCATTCTTCCTTTTTACAGACACCCCTATACTACCACTCATGAGTCAAATCCTTTTCCCACTTCCTCTCCCTCCACCGTCCCTCCCCTCCCTCCTTGCCCCCTTCCCCTCCCATAACAACCATGTATCTAGGTACACTCAAAGACACACACACATACACACACACACACAAATGTTTACCTGTCTTTATATTCTTAAACATTATATAATTTCAAATTGCACTTCTTTTGATTTCTGTCCATTTAAGACAGAACTTTCATGCGCCCTCCCCTCCTCCACATTAGCCTCTTCTTTCTCTTTGTCCTCAGTTCTTCCATTTTCCTCTCCCTCAAATGTTCTTCTACTCACAGTGTTTGCATTTTTCTCCAATTTCTCTGTGCCCAGAAGCATTCACTTTATAACATATTTAGTGAAATATAGCAACATTTTGTCATCCTACAGGACATTTGCCCCAACTGTGGCTGGAAGTTTCTTCTCCTGGGCAGTGACATATGGTCCGGAGATTGGTACACCATTTGACACCAGTTTTCCTTTCTTTGTATTAGGTCTCATTTTCTTCATTGCCATCTTTGAATGTCTACATTTGAATCCAGCTCTGGACAAACAAAAGAAATGAGAACAATGGGAAAATATGTTTGATTATATGAAAAGGAATTCATGTTTGATTGCTGTACAATCTGACAAGAAACTTGAGGAAAGTAAAACATGCAGAACTGGAATGTTGCATAATGAAGGAAACACCTTAAATGCTACCATATATACTTCTCAGTCATACATCTTTAAATATGAATGATAAATGTGATGACAGTCTGGTATTTTGAAGCGTGTATAAAGGTGATTGTTCAATTTGATGTGGTAGAATATTTTTTTTTGACTTGGTTGCTACCCATCACTGGTTTATATTGAACAGTTATGACCTCATATTTTGTCCATTTTTTGAATTACTTGCCTGAAGATTATATTATAAAACTTTGAAGCTGTGTACAGTGAAGATCGGCATATCATTCTTCCAACATACCGGTTTTCTTGCTTGAGTTAGAATTTTATAATGTGTCAGTATGATCACGGCTATGTTGTGCCTTTGTGATTGTAAGTCTAAACTACTGGGTAGAATTTTCCTATCAATTTTGCCCAGACAATGGCCACTAGGCCTGCTCTCCTACAGTTTTTAAACTCTCAAGGAATTGTTAACATGCATCTTGTGCACATGGGGCCTCTTAATGTTTTGTCCTTATCTGAGAAAATTAGACGCCAGCTCTCCAACTGTCAAAGCGAGAGTGTGACTTCCTTATTGGATAATCTTTGTGTACTGTCACTGAACCACTCTCCAGAACATATTGGATGACAACCCACTGAGTTTTAACACTGACAAAGGCTTTATAGGATAACAGATTGGTGTATATAGGTACAGTGAAACTCGGATATAACGAGGTCGTCGGGACCGACCGTCAGTGCTCGTTAGAACCGATGGCTCGTTACACGCATGGTCCACTGAAAATCATGTAAAAACTGTCAGTAGTGTCAGGGAGACCCATACTAGATCTAACATGGCTAGACTGCTCGCTGAGGGTAGAGCGGAAGCGCCTTGTCTACCCAGGGGTCACCCAGGTAAACATGCCAGCATGCCACAAGTTTGCCACAAACCTGGGGGCCCTGCGGCGTGGCCAGGTACCGCCATGTTTTAATAGTGGCAGGAGACCCCGCGGGCTGAGTGAGCAGTCTAGCCCTGTAAGTCTATGTGGAGACCCTTTACTTAACAGGGTACTTAACTCTACACTTCAAATTATTTCTGCCTTGCTCTTCTGCTTTCTCTCGACTACTTTGGTTATTTTTAGTTTTGTTTCGAAGGACAGACATTTTCTCTTCCCCGATTCCATCATTGACAGGTGTAAACAAAGCAATGCAAATGATGAGAGTCGAGAAACGAATGACTGACCGATCGTAATCACCGTTTCTGTGATTGTTAGACCTATGATTGAAATCAAAATTGCCTAGCGCAATGATTGGTCTAAACAACAGGCTTGGCCAATCATTAGCCGAGCATATCACTCCCATCTTCCTCCCGTCTCATGGTCACATCTCCACCGCATCCTTCCCTACCCCGCTTCTTGGCCTACTGCGCAACTAGTTTGTACCGGTAATCCTACCGGTAAATTACATAAGCGAGAGAGCGAGACTTGCCTATTGTTGGCAATTGTTACGTAGCCTAAACGTTCGAGTTCCTCGCTGCTGAAAGTTTTATTGCGAACGAAATGGTTGTGAGGGCTTAATTGCAGGTCGGTTACCTCGTTAGGGCCACGTTTAGCGGATTTTGTGCTCGTTATATGAAAGGCAAGTTTACTATTACAAAGAAGGAAAAAAAACGGGGATTTTCATTTTGCTCGGTACATGCGAGAACTCGTTTTATCCGTGCTCGTTATATTCGAGTTTCACTGTATCTAAATTGGATTCTCAGATGAATGTTACTGTATCTTATTATACCGCCACCACTGTTGTAAATTTCATTTTATTTCTATTGTCTGCTTGTGTTGTGGACAGTGAAAAGCGAACTTCAGGAGGAACGAAAACAAAGCTAAAGGATACTGAGATGGCTGGACCATGGATGTTATGTGTTCAAGAGAACCTAGGACATGAAGAAAACAAGGACCCATGAAAAATAGATGAAGGCACCAAGCCTTTATAAAACAATACTTTTTTTTTTTGGTCAGTAGTCAAGTGATGCCTGAAGATATTATTGGCGCAGTGCAAATGAGTATTAATGTAATAAAATGTACTTCACAGTAGAATGCACTTTGCTTTACTCTACAACGATGCGTATTCATTCCATGAAAAACTAGATGAAGTCGCCAAGCCTATATAAAACAATGATATTTTTTTGGTCAGTAGTCACATGATGCCTGAAGATATTATTGGTGCAGTGTAAAAAAGTACTAATATAATAAAATGTACTTCACAGCAAAGTATGCTTTGCTTCACTCTACAACACTGGGTACATATTCATAGGAAATAACGTTTCTCTATGGTCAGCATGAGCAGACTTACGGTTTTTTTTTTTGTATAGCAGCCTATTATGTTATGGCTTGTTGTGACAAATTTAGATTGTTGTGAGATATCACAGTTTTGTGTGTGTAAACTAGAAACAAAGCCGTGTCAAGAATGTGCCTAAACTCCTTTGTTTATGTTGTTACTCTTGCAAATTGCACTACTGTATTTTTTCTGTGGACTTAACAGTCTTTGGAAATGATGGTTTGTTTACAACTGCTTTTTAATTCAGATTTTTAATACATGACCCCGAATGAATTTTGCTTTCGTAATGTGAGGGATGAAGATAAGACATATCAGTTATGAATATTGCTCAGACAAACACATTTCTTATTATTAGATCTATTGCTCCCATTGCATGGTGATGTATTGTCGAGGTTTTATCGAGCACGATTCAGCAATTTGCAATGAGAATTATGAATCTTGTGAAGTAACCTATCCTCCTGTAGAGCATTCACATATGCAGGGCCTTTAATCAGGAATTCAATGCCAGAATTTTTTCATTATTCCACCAATCTTGAGTTGTTCAAAACTCAGCTAAAAATGTACTTGTTTATTAAGTACCTTTGTGAGTAACAGTTTCAGTGACTGTGCTCTACTGGTTGTCAGACTATAACTTAACATTCATTTCATTCCAGACTGTAGTGTCTGTGGGTGTGTTTGTGCATGACTATGAATTGGTGTCTCCACTTAGAGCTTGGGAGCATCATCTCTATATATGATTCTTCATATCAGAGGCGGAAACCCAGGCTCCCCTCTGACCTCAGACTCCTGCACACACACATACAGGTGCTGTGTGTGAATGAGATATGTGTGTGTCTGTGAGTGTATGCATTTGTTTGTAAGCGTGTGTGTTTATGGAGGTGTTCATGTATATTTGAGTCCTTGTGCATGTTGACTGTAAAGCACTTCGAGCCCTGTGGGGATGAAGTGCTATATACATGCACTTTATTATTCTTATTATTATAGTCAGACCTGGACATGATGATGATTAACAGATTCAGGCAATTTAAATTGAATTTCATTTATTGCAGTTTGAAAATATACTTAATTTGTTTTCTTGTTCATCTTTGATGTAATATTTGAGTATGATGAATGTTCATACATATACATTTATATATGTATACATATGTAGTGGTATGATTTAAGGGAATGCTCTTGTACATTAATGTACAGGTCAGATATAAGATAAGCTAAAATAAGACAAGGTAAACTTTATTAATCCTTAAGGATATTTGCTCTGAACAAGTGCAGCACAGCTAATACATTGAGCAGGGAATTACACTCATAAGATAAACGTGATTACGCACAGATTTGACATTGTCTCTCTCTCTCTCTCTCTCTCTCTCTCTCACACACACACACCCACACACCCACACACACAACCCCCCCCCCCCC